>PVKE010018710.1:0-29207 GCA_004027555.1 Craseonycteris thonglongyai
TTTTATTCCACCATATATTTCAATTCTTTTTTTTATTGACTTTTGTTGTTGTTGTTGTTGTTTTTGACAGAGAGAGTGAGTGAGAGAGAGACACAGCAACAGAGAGAGAACTGAACTGGGGGAGCTCCCCAGCTCAGCATATGGGTCCACACGGGCCAGGGCCGGGACTCGATCCTCGGTCCCCAGCGCTGCAAAGTGAGCGCTTAACCCACTGAGCCATCCCGGCTTCCCCCATTTTTTTTTTTTTTTTTTTTAAGATTTAGTTTATTGTTTTTTGACACAGAAAAAGACAGGCAGAGAGAGACAGAGAGAGAGAAGGGGGAGGGCCCAGAGCAATCTGCGTAGTTGTACATCATCAGTTTTCAAAATGGTTTCATTCCACACAGATGAGTGGGGGCCGCACAGGGGGTAGGGAACCAGGCCATGGGCCTCCCACATGGGAAGCATGCCCAGGCGAGAACCAAACTGGGGCCACACCCTGTTTAGCATATGGGTCTGCACGGGCCGGGGCCAGGATTTGATCCTCGGCCCCCGGGGCTGCAAAGCAAGCGCTTAACCTGCTGAGCCATCCAGGCTTCCCTGAGTGAATTTATTCTTAAAGGGCATGGATGGTTATTGACAAGAGGATGACAAAAATCTATCTACTGTATGCATGTGAGTAGAGCAACAGTGAACTTGAAAGGACATGTTTCTTGTGAACTGCAATTCCCTGATTGCTTTCTAGAACATTGTTAGTATCTGAGAGGCAGGGCAGCAGGCAGTATGGACACACAGACTCTGGGGTCACACTCTGAGCCTCAGTTTTCTTGCCTGTAAAATAACAACAGCAGTGGTGCCCATCTCATGAGGTTTTTATGAGGATTATATTTTCTACTGAATGTAAAATGCTTGAACTCATGCCTGGCACATAGTACATTCTGCGTGTGTGCAATTGTTATTTTTGTCAGTGCTACATTAACTGTAAACACTTATTCTATTTCCATCAAGATTAAGAAGTTTAAGGATTAAATTAAAATGCATGAAATTGAGGTGAGATGTTGAGTAGAATAAAATTTCTTACTAAAGGGGAGTGGGAATTCCATCCCTTGGGGTTGGCCTATTTTTGTTGTTGTTTGAGACAGTGTTTCTGAGTTGGTGTGAACATAGTCCTTCCTAGAGAGTAAAGTGCAAACAAGGTGACCCTTTAGTTCTTTGAAGCCAGCTGATTTGGTATCAACAACTTGACCACACCAGGTCTGAAGAGAAAAATTTTCCCTAAATACAGCTCACAAGAAGCACCTCTTGTCAAGGTCTACGTTGCTCTACTTTCATGCATGTGGCCAACAGACCTGCTATCCACCAGTCAATAAACATGTGTGATGGCGTCTCATCCCATGGCAGGAGGGGGAGGAAGAAGTGTCTCTGAATCCAAATTTTACAAAGGATGTGAGCAGGCTCTGTGTGTCTCTGCTGTCCATGTCAGTCAATAAAATTAGATCCTTACATCTCCTTTTCCTTGAAGGCATTTAATGAGTTACATATTCTGAGCTTTAAGAAGCACACTCGAGTAACAGTATAGCTTACGGGCAGAAAAAAGAACCACTCAGGCTAGGTTCTGATGCCATAAAAACTTGGTGATAGGAAGCAACCTCAAACACTGGTGAGATCTTCTGAACGAAGCGGGGGTCTGACCGCTGAAAGGCCGCAGGGTCCCATCTGAGGAGGAACTGCTCTGTGGTAGACAGATGTGGCTCGGTGGGTGTTTAAATCCTGGAAATCCTTGACATTTGCAGACTTATCTAAGCACAGTAGACCACTGGGGAGCAACCTCAGTGGTCTCTGCCATATCATCATTTGTAATTCTACTGCAAGGCTGGAGTTCTCGAAAGACCACATAGCTAATGATGGCACATGGTAGACTACCCTACGGCAGTCCAACATATTGTCAAAATCGGGACAACCGATTTACTGTACATATTGAAACAACTTTTGAGAGTAAAAGGAGGTGCTATTAATGATTACAGCTATTAATGACCACAGGCATTAACAGTCTGTCCTGGGCAAATAGAAACATATGGTCACCCCACCCAATGTCCAGCTTGAGAATCCTCCATTAGTGTAAACTGCATCTGTTTAGTCATTTTCTTAAACATCATTTCTTTATTTAAAGTAGCAATAAAGTGAGGAATAAAATTTTAATTCAGGTTGGTTTACTTGTATGAAGTTTTTCTGACAAAGCCAGGGGTCCACAGAAACATGTCCCTTTTGGATATTCATCAAAATCTTGCCCTTCGTGAAGACTCTAAAGAATTTATGGAATTATCAAACAGAGCATAACCTTGAAGACCAAGACCATATGTCCTCACCCTATTCCTGTCCATTTGGGTCAGGACGCTTAAGGAAGATGACCCTCTGAGTCCAACTCCAACCCCCACCACCAGGGAGTGAAACACAGATCTCTACAGTCAATGATCACATGAGTTACCAGTGACATTGGTAGCTTGTAGGACACTTTCTGACAGCTGAAATCGATGACTTCCCTTGGAAAGTTTTTGAATCAAAAGCATCATATAAAAACAGCCATACATTCACACCGTACCAGGCTCTTTGCTGGACTCTTTATATACATGCTCTGAGTTACTCTTCACAACTCTAACTAGGCAGCTTGAGAAATCGGAAAGTCTGCATATTTGCTCAAGGAAAGCCACTTATATTTTCAGTAAATGTTTTACCCGATCATGATCAGGAAGCATGTTTAAAGTTGGCAGCAGAAAGTCACCTTTCATCTTCTGTTCCCCTGGGAAGGGAAAGAGAAATTCTCTGCTGCCTCTGAGAAACCACGATGACTGAATCTATCATGCACTGACACAATTGGAGAGGCTCTAGACTGAGGCTGATGCTTTTCTACATACCAACCTGTGTGTTATACGTGATCTTGTTGCAATTCCCAGGAGATCGGGAGGAATTCTGGGACAGCCAAAGTGACAAAAACAGGGCAGTAGTTTGCAAGGGTTACTAGCAATAGTAAGAAAGCCTTGTTTTGGGTAACCTCATTCTGTCTTTAATCCAACACCTGTGTTGAGTCATTAAAATGAAGTGGAAGAAATTGGCATTAAGGGGTGTACTGGGAAGAGATGGTAATTACAAACTACAGCTGAGAAGCGACTGCAAAGCTTCTTGTTACAAATGCAATGATATAGCAGTGAGAGGAGCAGCAGTCTGTTTAAAAACTAGGCATTGCTCTGTAGTACACGACTCCCAGATGAACTCACTTTAGGTGAGGAGGTGAACAGACTGAGATTTACACTGTAGTAAGTATCTATAATTATCATTTTGGATTATTTTTTTACATAAAAGAAAATAGGTTATAGCTATGCTGCAATGTTAATTCTATGATGGGAGGTAGGAGAGAGTGGGGAAGAATACTCTCTAGTCAGAGCTTTAAATGAAAATGTATTTCATGTCACCACAAGTCAGATAAATGCCATGATCTGGGATTTTTTTAATGCAGACATGAAACACAGGAAGCCCAGCACTGGCAGATATCAGAAATAAAAGAACAATTCAACAAACCTAGCAAACATCAACAGGGCAGTGTGTTCAATGATGAAAAATGGTTTTGACTGACTTCCTCCAGGACTTTCATTCCTCCCACAACCCGTGGCAAAATCCTGCTCCACATTCAAGAAGAATCTCAAATGTGTCCTCTGCATAAAGCCTTCCCCAGCCCCAAGGCAATGGTTTGTGTACTCATAGTGCATCCTTGGTCCCCTGTGCAGACGCACCTTTAGCATGCTTCTTGCACACCACATTTGCACTCAAGAGTGATCTGTCTCCAGCAGGTCATTATCTCTCCAACACCAGGGTCAAATCTAGTGACCTGAAGAATCAGACACAGGATCTCTTCTTCATTCAATATCCAAGAAAAGGATGCACACACCTAGTGGAAGTCTTCTGTTCAGTACAGGGCAAAGACGTAGCACATAACTGCACACGCTCACGAGTGTGTGTCTGTGTGTGTGTGTGTCAAGTAGGATGTGAGCTTCTTGGGCATATTGATCTTTTATAATCTGTGTTTACTTAATATAGATCATTTGTACCTCATGTATTTGTGTGTGTGCATACCATAAACCACAATGACTTTAAGTAACCACTCTCCTCTTCTAAAAATGTTATTTCCCAAGTTTATATTTTCTAGGATCCATCTACATCTTTTAATGATTTCATTTTTACTGTAACTCAGGTAACCTCACATTTATAAAGACATTCAAATTTGTATGTTCAGCCCTGAGCTCCAGACACTTATAAGCAACTCCACTTGTATATCTAATGGGTATCTAAAGACTTTCATGGCCAGAAGAGAACTGTGCATTCTACCCTCACCCCGTCCTTGAATGTGATCTCCCCCAACTCTGCCCATCTCAATATCTTCAGTATGTATCTTGTCTCTTTAATCACACATCTGACCACTGCTACCACCCTGGTCTGAACCATTGTTATCTCACCTGAATGACTTCCATTTAGTCACCTGTGTCCCCCTACACAGAGCAACAGCTATAGTGCACTCCTCAAAACATAAATCATATTATCCTTGCACTCGAAAGTCTCCAGTGATTTCTCAAGAACTTAGAACAAAATCCACATTCCTTCTTAAGGGCCTCCAATATCCCACATGATCTGCACTGCCTGCTCTCTGATCTCATTTCCTACCTTTCCCACCCCATTCACGGGCCCATGCTCCATTCTGCTGCTGGAACCTTCCAGCTTGCCCTCCTCTTAGGACTTCACATTTGTTTCCTTTGCCCTCGATGCACAGCCCCGTCTTCTCCTGGCTGGCTGCATCTGGTCATTCGCTCTCAGCCTCAGCATCGACTCCTCAGAGAAGCCTTCGTAGACCAACCCTCTGAGGTAGAGTTCCAAGCACTCACTAGAATATGCCCTTATTATGTTTGCTTTGAAAATTACTTTGTTATTGCTTATCTTCCCACCGAGTGCAAACTCCTTGAGAACAGAGGCCTTGCCTGTCTCATCCACTGCCATATTCCAGCTCCTAGGACAGAAAAAAAAAAAAAAAAAGAAGGAGAAATTCCGAAAGAAAAAAACAAAAAAAACAAGAAACCACAATGTAAATGAGAAATTTGAATTTTAGGACAGTCACCAGGAAGCAGCTGTTCTGTAGGCACACATGATTTCTTTGCTATCAGCCACAGAAATAAGCGAGGACTACACACAAAGAACCATCTAGTGACAAACGTGCAGCCGTTCGCTCCGTGACGACATTCTCAACGTGGAGGTTTGTCAGAGTGCTAGTCGAACAGACATCATCCAAACTGCCCAAACTGCCTGAAGGAACATCGTGGCTGGGCTGGACACGTGGCCTGTTCGAAAGAGGAGGGGCAGGACTCTCACCTCCTGGAATAGATTCTCACTGACTGAAAGCACCATGGCAGATCCCAAACATGCTGTACCAACCAAACAACCCAACCCTTCAATACAATGGAAAGAGGCTGAAGAATTGATCTTTTTTATAAATTACAAATCGTGCTTCTACCCTGAACCAAATCTGGGTCACTGTGACGAATTAGCTCCCACTTCGGATATACCGTAGGCTCTCTGTTAACCAGAACTCAAGCTTGAGATTGTGCTGGTTGCTTGAGTGCCGGTTAACAGAGTCTCCTTTCATTTATTAGGCATCTACCAATCCCCACGGATGCCAGTTAACTGAGAGTCTATTGTATTTGCTTTTGGTTTCTCTAATTATGACCTCCTGATACTGATCTCACACCTCCAACTCCCTTGTCACACAGCTAGAATGCTGTTTATACACCAGGAATATCCCAAAGGAATTTCCACAGTGAATTTCACTACTTTTGGCCACTTAATGGTCAATATGACATCTAACCATCTGCATAATAACTGTGATAAGTGCTTGTCACTGTAGAGTTATTACAGCCAGCAGTGATACTCAACCCATGGACGTTAACGTGGCCATAACTTCACAGATCCCTCCAACCTCCTCTGCACTCCTAGAAGCATGAGAGATACTCTTAGTTGAGAGTCTAGAAGACTCGCTATTGTCTGCCTCTATTGCCATCCACCACCTCATCTAAAGATTACTAATTTTTTGTCTTCTAGTAAATTCTAGGGGAATTGGGAGACGTTACTCTGCTCCTAGGTAAGCCCTTAGTTTTATGCGGTGTGCGAAAAGCACATGGCCTTTGAAATCTTGCACGTTGTGTGACCTGAGCAAGTCAATGAGCTTCTGCCATCCAGGAGTTCTTCCCATGTTTAATGTCCCTGGTTTAAGACCATTCGTGATCAGCAAGTCACAGTTTGGCCATCACCTATCACATGCAGGAAGTGCTGCCCGTCTCAAGAAATACTTCTCTGTGAAGTTTCTTGTGTCCCATGGCATATCTGCTAGGGACAGGTGCTATGGTAGGAAGGACCAGAGATCTGTGACAACATGATTGGGGGGAATGCAGGCCTGGCCCGTGTCTTTAGTGGCTATGTGCACAGTGAAGGGCAGCATCCAACACAGTTGTTTTGTGATGAGATGTTTAGGAATTCAACTCGAAGAAAAAGCAATACCTGATGCTGCCATTTCCTGGCTGTGCGATATCAGATGACTCACAGTCTCTTTAGCTTTAGTTTCTGAAAATGAGAAAAAAATGCAGCACCCACCTCACAGGCTGCTGAAAAGATTAAATAAAATTGCATCGTTAGTTATATGTATTGTTTGGAGACTTTGGTGAAGAGATTCAGGCAAAAATGTCAGAGGCTCACCCTGCCCTGCGTTTCCCATATTTCTGAAGGGGTTGGCAAAGAGAGGGGACATGCCAGCGGTGGCATTATTCCACCAGTGAGTGACCTGGGAGTCTGATGCACACACAGGTGCCCTGGCATGGGTACCATATGGAAAATAATGGTAGCAATGCTCACCTCAAAGGACGCTTGTGCGAATTACGTGAGATAAATTATGTGAAACTACCTGGAGTCTAAGAGGTCATTTTCTTTTCCTCTTTCCTTTGCAGGGTTTGAAAAATGTTTAAAGTCTTTATTTAGTAACTTACCAAAAAAAATTTTTTTTTTACCTAAAATCTAAAGTAACTGATTCTTTCCATGATAAATTCTTGAAATACTATGTGTTTATTAGAGAGTGTTTTTCTAATAATCTCCCTTTCCTTTCTCACCCTTTGAGCCTTTCTTTCCCTGGTTGTCCCTCCATTTTCATATCCCTTTAATTTACATTCTGTGACAGAATCCTGGTTCATGAGCTTTATTGCAGCACCAATCACAGAAGGCCTTTTTTAAATGGTCGGGTTCTACAGAAAAGAGTAGAATCCTAGCAGGATGTATCCTGTCACCCTCTGACATTCCTTTTTTCTGAATTAAAAAAAAAAAATGGCTCTTTTGGTATTCTATGCAAATGAACTTTGACTATAAGCTGGAAACACATTCAGCTGCATCCTCAAGCAAAGATGTCATTTCAATGTCAGAATTCCTGAAAATCCTTCAATAAAAATTCACTTCCTTCTAGGGTTGTATTGGTGTGTTTTTTAATATTGTTATTTTTCTTTTACTGTTGCATAGAAATGCATTCTAATTTTATTTGTAGTTTATAATAAAAAAGAACCAAGGGAAAAAAATAGTAAGGGTCTATTGAAAGAGTTAAATCATTTCCCTACAGCTTTTCTAAGCGGAACTGATAGTCTTAGTCTGACTTAGAGAGCTGGAATAAAAAGGCTGCCAACATCTGTTTTGGTCAGAGACAGATAAAAGAGACTAATTCATCGCGGGAATAACCTGTGTATGCCATTCTGTATTCCATTACCTTTTCCACAAAAAAACACCCACGATATAGACAGATATCTTTCTACCTAAACTTTTCCACAGTGGAAATAAAAGAAAGGTGAAAGGCTCCAAAAAGTTATTGCTGGTTTATCTATCTAGAATGCAGCCAGCAAGCACAACCCACCAGCATCACCACCTTTACAAGGGTGGGTCTTAGCCATTTGAAGAACTAACTGGTCTTAAAATTTGTAAGTACAGAAATGACAATAACTTTTCAAATACCGATAGAAACATGGGTTAGTGCTGGCATAAACAATTGAAATGCAAGAACAAGATAAAATGATGTCTATTACTTTACACATTCTCTCCATTAATACCAATTCAAGAACTGTTCTTGTGTAGACAAACGAGTTTGAGACGCTCTTTTCTCATGAGTGGCAAAGACGCTAACAGGTGGGCAGAGAGGTCGTAAGCTCTCTGGAGAACTGATGAAATGAGTACATAAAAATAATCAGGACACAAAAATAATCAGGACACAAAAATAATCAGGCCATGGCTACATCTAAAAATCAACACCAGAAAAACATGTCTTGCGTTTGGCAGGTGCAGCTGCGAGATGGAGAGGGAGATTTGTGGTTTTTTTGGTTGGTCAGCTATTCGGTTGGCTGGAAATAAAGACTGTCAGTTCCATTTCTTAGCGAAGGACATACAAAAAAGCCCTCAGCATCCCAGGTCATCAAGAAATGTATTTAACTCTGAATTACTTCAGACAATTGGCTTGGGCTTAAAATCTACTTTTCTTTTAGACACCAGTCTTTGCACGCTTGAAACGGTATTTGATAGGAAGAGGGTTTTACAACACACCTTTGACAATGAGCAGGAAAAGCTTGAGTGAAAGCAGTCCAGGGGGTGCACTACAGGCCACAGCTTTGACACCCAGAGCCTGTGATCCCCATTAGAGGAAATGCTCCACACTGAAAGTGGAGAGGCGGGCGCTCCTGTTCTTCTTGAGGTTGGAAATCTTGTTTCCTACTTTAAAATTAAGCACGAGCTCCTCATGACTAACCCTACTGTTTTTGCTCTTCTCTTTCTTTTTCTTCTTGGCTGTCAGTCTCGCTTTCCCTTTCTTTTCCCTTGCCTTGGAACTTGGTCACAGTCTGGATGGAGAACATGTCTTCTACCTGAACATTAGAATCTCACTGGGCGCAGGCTGAGGCTGTACAATGAGGACAGAGAGAAGGTGCTCAGATAAGCACTTTTAATGAAATAGAATTAAACCATGACCATCCCAATTTCCCAAACTGAGGAAGATGCTCGGCACAGAGAGGATTGGGCTGATGTGGCTTATGGTTCATTACGTCTAGCAACAGTATTATAAATAACAACTGTAGTCTTATAGTCAGAATGCAGTACAGATATTTTATATTCCTGGATTCTTTAAATATCTTAGAACCTTAATTAACCAGAACTCAAAGAATTGGAACACTATCACCACCACCTTCAAAAACATTTAGAATTTTTTTTGATATCCCACTTTCATGACAAGATTTAAACCTTAAGTGACTCACAGAGACCACAGGTATAATTGACAAAAATGTCTCCATGTATACCTAAGACAGTATACATTCAGGCCAACCTTGGAAATCTGCCATAGGCAGAGCATACAATACTGAATGCATAATCATCATTCGTATTCAGAATCTTCATCTTAAAGCAGAACAGAACCATGATAATGGAAGAAATATTGTTGTGTGCTCTGTTTTTACTAAAGCAAGAAAAACTGCTACTGCCCTTCAGAAAGATTTTCAACAAGAGAGAATACTCTTTTTTCTTTGCATTCCAGATAATTGAATTTCTTTTTTCATCTGCCAAAAACTGTCAGTGCTCTGATCCTTCTAAGAAATCTGGGAGTAGTAGCCTGGAATTATTTATGATTTATGCCTACTGCCATAAAGGATTTGAGGCCTGGGACTTAAAGAATTGATATGACCAATATGCTATACTCTGCCCTTGACTTTCTGACCAAAGATGTGTGCTTCCTTTACTCCAACTCTAAAGCAAAGGACAAAGAATTACAGCATGACAGAGTCAGAGGGGACCTTTACTACTGGAAACTGTAGGTCATTGTACAGAAAACTAAGTCCCAGAGAAATAATATAACCTGTTTAAGGCCAAAGGGCTCTCAGGAGCAGAACTGGGAGTAGAACCTGGTCTCCTGATCTAAATCTTTTCCCACCAGCCCAGAAAGCCTCTCCTCTGGAAGAAGTTCTTAGCAGGACAAAGGGTGAGACCATTTTGCAAAGTCAGTAAATGCTGGAACATGCCACTGATAGAACATGCCACTGATAGAACAAAATGTTAAATCCAATTTTCCTCTAAACACCAAGTTTCACCCTGATGCTTAGGCTAACCCAAAGGGCCCCTCCAATTGGTCACAAACTAGCATCTCAGCTACCACATGGCCACCATCATGTTCCTCCTCGCCCTTCCATTATCCCTGAGGTGACTGTTCTTGGTAAAGACACCCATCAAATGGAGTTCAAGAAGCTCCCACCTCTGAAAGCACCGATGGTTACCGTTAGGCTCCCAGATTGCCCTCCTCGGTGGTGGCAGTGGGGAGCATGGAGGGTCATCTGGCTCACATGCTATGGGACAGAGTTGGCAGCATTAGCAAATACCAGACCATTAGGCTGGGGGGTGGGGCACATAAAAAAAAAGGAAGGATAATAGGTTATCAAACGAACGAGGCCTGAGCATGTCCTGGGAGATGATATATAGATAACTCCGTGGGTTTAGAATACTAGAGAAAGAGAATGCCAAGGGAAAGCAGCCTAAGGAAGTCACTGGATCTTCCGTTTCTCACATGCAGTTTTTTGGATGAATTGGGTCCATAATTTAGGTCTCAGGAGGGATAGCTAGAAAGACTACCTGTTTCCACTTCTGGCAAAAGTGTAGTTCATTTTGTGGGAGGTCCCATTCGTTATCTCAAGCAGGCCAAATATTTGTGCCCCCCACCTGTGCCATAGCTCCTTCTCCAGTATCTAACACAGAAGACGCTGGCTCTGGGAAAACAGAGGCCAATTCCAAGCAGGAGTAGGAAACTCAACTTTACTAACGGGCAATGATGCACTAGTAGAAGTTTAACAATCAGTTCTCCAATGGGGGGGGGGGGGAAATAATGCAATACAAATACCATATACTGTAGAACTGTACATCTGGAACCTATGTAATTTTTACCAACTAATGTCACCCAGATAAATTTAACAACTAACAATAAAAAAAAAAAGTGTGTGGCTACAATATATAAATGTAATAAAATATACAAATCTCTGTATTGTAAATTCTAGATACTCAATTGATTTCTCACAGAATACTTTTCTTAACTTTTATCTAAGTCTTGTATCCTTAGCCAACCTATGATTGCAATGATCAAACAAGTATAATTTCCACCTGAATGTTGGTTAATATTTTTATTTAAGTTCATGAGTAATAAACAACAGAGACATATATGGAAATAACACTTGTTCATTGAGGGTGGAAGCAACTTCTTTGCTGACTCAGATAATAGTTTTAAATATGGAAGAAATTTCCTCAAATTGGGGTGGCTGTTCACAATGTGATGACCACAGTTACAATACATGTTTAAATGTAATATACAGTAATATGGTCTCCACCACTTTCTTAAGTCTAGATAACCAATAAAGCAAGCCTTGATTTGTAGCCGATTTCTGCAATGTAAATATTCCCATCTGCTAAGTTCAAATTACCAAGGTTATGTCACTGAAGGTGGAGTTGTGAAGGGATTTTCAGTAGCACGCCATCATACAATCTGTCCACCAGACAAAAGTAAATCACCTCAAGAGCAGAGATCCTATTAAAATGTAGTAAAATAGAGAGTGTTGAGCTTAAGATATTTTGTTAACTTTGTTTTTTAATATAACTTATGCAATTGTAAGTTTATAGAATTTAATTTTTAATAGTGGCTGTGTTTAATAACTGACTCACAAAATTCCTAAACACTTACCCAATCAGCTCTGGTCCGCTGGTACAAGCTAGCTTCAGCACACCATTGGTGTGTGTGTGGTGAGGGGGCGGGGGGTGGGGGGGAGACATTTTTTAAAAAATAAAGTGTTGGGAAAAAGATGACTATTTCATAAGATATGTGTTCATATTAAGTTATGAAGCCATTTATTAAGAAACTGGATTTTCAAAATCCTTGTCCAGTCAGTAGATTGGGCATTTCTGTCCAAGTGTTTGTGGGTGAGGTTCCCCCACTCACCCACAACCTTTAACCACCCCCACCGCCTGTCCCACAGACACCTACTGAGCAGAAGGATTCATTTCACACACCTCATGAGAGCTTCACCTTGTCCTATCCAAAATAACTCGTTCTGGAGCCAATTTTTTAGTGTAATTCATTCCAGACCTTTGATGGGCAAACTTGTACTCTCGAAGCTGTTCAGATGTGCAGCCAGCGGGGAGCTCCTGGGCCACATCGGCTTCCGCAGCCAGCGACGCTGCAGCCAGCCCAGACCCCAGCTCCACCGCGGGGATTTACAACATTCCCAGAGGGGCGGCGGATCCACAGCCTGTAAATGAATGCATTATGCTTCTCCACGTACATGTTTTTCCTCTGTGACAGGTATTTTATGGATTGGGGCCTTCATTTACATGTTACATAATCCTCCTTTAATAAATAATGTGAATATTCAATGTAATTGAAACAAGAAAGACTGCCTTTGTTTCTGCATAACGGGTTCAAAAATCCTACAACTCACCATAGACTAGAGACTGATCATCAGGAAGATCAGTTACCTTAGATGGTATGATCGCTGTCTATCATCGTTTCATCATAATGAAAGAAGTATAAATGATAGAAGAATTTTTTGTCTTTTTTTAATGGTCATCTTGAACTCTTTACACATCAGAAGTGGTCAAATTACTAATTTGGCTTAAGCAAAGCCAGGATGAGCCAATTAAAAATGCGAAATTACAAAATACTTGTTACAAAACACTTTTTAAGGAACGAAGTTGCATTACGCTGCAGTATAAAACAAAACCAAAATTTCTATCCACATTATTAAGAAGAGCTCTTACTTCAACAGCTTTAATGTGTGGGAGATACGTGCCAGCTAGAAAAACCTATTAATATAACCTCATCCTAAAGAGTTTGTACCTGGAGCATTTAACACAGGGCCTGGCTAAACACTCAAAAGGAGTTTCTAGAATAAATGAATTAATGCCTTAACCACTGAAAACAATTTATTAACATTATTTTAAAGCTTTCTTCTGTTATGTAGACTAAAAATGTTTGTCATTTTACTTATGACACTAATTTTTTAAATAAATATTTTTCTCTGTTAGCACTATTAAATTTTAGGCCTTTACTAAACCGTCACATTTTGGGTTATAGAAATTGATATTGAAGAGGTTATAGAACTCCTTTGTTGTTTTCGTTCCTGTCCAGGATCCATTTCCCTTTCTGCCATTAACAGCACCCCAATTTCCTTCTAGGAAACAATCTCTCTTCTTCTTATAGACCAGTACTCAACCCCAGTCCACACATTGGCATATGACCCAAACCTGGCTTGTCAGGGAATTCCATCGCACCGTTCACAGCAACTGATTTGGGGCTGGGCATGTGACCCACTCTAGACCAATAAAATCCACTCCCAAGACTTCTGATGCTGACGGTAACACATTAAGTTTAAGCAGAGAACCAGACCAGGAATGAGACCAGTGTGGGAGAATGCAGAGCTGAGAGGGAAAGGCAGAGTTCTGATGGATGATGACATTATCCGCATTATCTGCATGGTGACCAAAGGCTGCTCGACTCTTGGGCTTTTCAGTTCCGTAAACCTGGACTTGGGTTAGGTTTCTGTCATCAGCACACAAGTGAGTCAATTGTACAAGTTTCTTCTATGCTTATTTTCAAAGCATGCTCTCCTTGGTTATGTTTAAAATACCAGTGAAAGTACATAGATCTCTACAGCTGGCCATATGCATAATTTAAAATCTTGCTAACCTTTCCAAACATTATAATTAGAAATTCGTTAATTCAGAAAACCAAGAGCCGTGTTTTAACAGAACTGATGCAGAAAATGTTTCCTCTGTGTATCTTGATGGACAAAAGAAGTTACCTAGGTCCCTCGTTTTTAGAAAATAACTTTGAAGCCTATGATTCAAAAAGTTCTTACCCTATACAACACTTTGTGCACTGTTAAATAATACCCATCACCACCAATAGACAGGGATCTAGAAATATAGCATTGGAGTGGCAAAAAGTACACAGGCTCACAAAATGAAAAACCTACAAGTTTGCCATTCTTCTAGGATTCGTGGACTGCCTCACAATACATTTCAAAGGGGAACTTAAAGAAGCTATTCTGAAACAATTTCTGATCAGCCCAAACCTTGTACCTTGGAATCAAACAGAATGGAAGGGTGTGGAAAGAGGAGCCTTAATTGGGGTGCGGTTCCCCCTTTTGGAACTGCCAACTATGAATGAACTATGAATGAGCTATCAACTATCACATTCATCAACATATTATTAATATTGTTTTGTTATTGATGAAGTTCACATACTTAAAAGAAAATGTGGTGTGGTAAGCAGTTAGTAAACCAGGAATTTAACCATGAATCCTGTCCAAGTCCCTGAGACAAACTTACACAGGGTCAGGCACCTTGCAACAAGGGGATAAATAGTGTGAGTGCTCCCCTGCTTTAGGAACTGCGCTTGGCTATGAGTGGCATCATGAACCTTGCTTTTCTATGCACAGCCATATGCCAAGTGCTGTCAGAGCCGCTACAGTGCAGAAGACAGTTTCTACTTCTAAGATCTAGAGGCCAGCTGGAGAAGCAGGCATGTATCATACCAAGAACAACATGAGTGCTAGAACAGATGGGCAAGCAAAAGACTATCACGGGGCAAGCAAGAAGTGATGAAATCTAGTTACCCATCAAAAATGGGCATTTCCACACAATTTCAAAAATGATTTGGTTTTAAAAGGTGTTATGGAAGAATCCTCACAAGAAAACTATGTGGGTAGGTGCTGAGCAGTAAAAATGCATTGTGAAGGTAGAAGTTGGGGAATAAAATATGAAGGAAGGTTTGTTAGGCTGGGAAGGTCAAGGAATACCTAGCCAAGAAGGTGAACTTTAGTCAGTAGGTAGTTTTTAAGTGAATGGGCTACAAAACCAAGCTAAAGTTGAGAAAGAAAATGCAAGCATCCGTGCAAAGGCATTCTTGAATAGAAGAAATATATTGCCAGGGAGAAAAGTAGGGAATGCTGTCATTTATCCAGGTAAGAAAACGTTAGAACCTGAATTGGGCAAATGCCAATGGTCATGAAAATGAAGGAAGCTATTTTATAGACTTCTGCATATTGACCAAAAATATTACTTGATAAATAATTGGATATGGGAAATAAAGGGAGGCACTAGTACTTCTTGATATAATGCCTGGGAAGTTGATAATACTAGTCAAGTAGGAAATTTGAGCAGATGAACGTGGTTGGAAATGAAGGCATATTATATACTTTTGGAGTTTGAGTTGATGGTGACATAGTGTCAAAGATAATGAAAGCCAACTGGAAATAAAGATGTCTAGTTAGAATGATAGTTAGAACCAGAGACAGAGATTGAGATTTAAAAATCATGAGACCTCCCCAGAAAAGCCCATAGAGTGGGATTATGTGGCAAAAGAAGAGCCAGAAGTGATTCAGCCCCTGAGAAGTGAAGGGATGGGGAGTTCTAAGAAGGGAGTGGTCCTCTCATAACAAACTGACTAAAGAAGGAAAGTGAAGAACAGCATTTGCCCATTAAAAGCTTGATGTGACTTTAACTTAAAGCTTTCATTTTTTAAAATCCCATTTGATATACATAAATATTTTAGAGTTTTTTTCATCCCCAGGACCAGGGCTAATTAACACACTAGGTGTAAAACCAGTTGATGTTTTAGAAAAGTGGTTTAAAGAAGAACAATCAGTTACATTTCTTAAATCCCCAGCACTCTCTCCAGTTACTTTCCTGGTTTTTCTCTCCCCAGGTTACTCTTTTCTTCCAAAACAAAGGAAAAAGTCACCTGAGGGATTTGGGTGGTTTCTTTTCCCCTCTCCCCTCTCTAACTCTTTGCTCCTTGGTACTTCTCCCTGTGAATTCTAGTCACCTTGGCTTCCTCAAGGTACAAACTCTTTCTTCTCAAGTCAGAGAAAATTACAGTGCAGCCTGGAAACACTCATGAGGCAGTGAGCTAGGCCAATTGCAGGGCTCATTTCATTCATTTCCCTTCTTTCAGAGAACATTGGCCTGCACTGTCTATTTTAAAATAAAGGAACACTCTTGTTTTACATACTATACTTTTGCCCATTTGTTCTTCAGCTGTTTAAGGCAGAACGGTAAGCTCAGTGCCTATCAGCCCATCACAGACAATGTGTCACTCTGATTCAGGGGATTTAATATCAGGTTCAGAGATTTCAACTAGAAATTCCAAGGGTTAATGTCCAACAATTTCTACAAATTTCTCAGTCTGACTCAGAGCTACCTAACACACATGGGAATGAAGGGGATTCAGTGTTCCTGATAGGAACCTTATTTTCATTTCCACAAATTAAGATTCAGCGTAGTAGTATGTGTTGCTCTATAACATTTTCAAATCCTGGCCCAAGATTTGGAGATATTTTCTCTCTACTTCTGTGCATGTGTGTGTGTGAGTGTTGGTGCAAAGGGAATTCCTGTAAACACATATGCATCTATATTTTATATCCAGCTGTGTGACTGGATTTAAGCTTAAAATGAAAATTACTAGTAAACTTTGTTTAATGCATATAAACAGGAAAGAGCTACTTGTGAATTCATTCATTAGAATCCTATTTATAGAATTATTGTGAAGGATACTCCTGTGTTCACATGAGTGAGATCCTGCTGTCAGCATGAAAAATATGGAGTGAGGTCCTGTTACGGAAGCACCTTGGAACTTCACTACACCGTCAGCCAGGTTCACTCAAGAGCCCTCTGTATGTCCTATGTCCTGAGACTGGCTGGGTCTTCCTCTCCAAGGAGTAAGCTCGTGCCTGGAGCAGAGCCTTGTAGAAGAACTAGCCGCCCGTTCACCTGCTCCCCCTGCCCCCTTCCTCTGAGTCTATTCCTAGAGCCGCCTTGGCTGCCTGCCCAGATGCTTGACTTCTCCAATTGGGGCCTACTTTGTTTTGCATGGCTGGCTGACCCCAAGGCCATCTACCTTTCCTTGACCTTTGGTATAAACTTTCTAGGCTCCTGTCTGCCTGTCCACCTGGCCATTGCTTGGCCTGATGCCCAGTATACGTTAAAAGCAAAAGGCAGGATATAGGAATCTACTTGTTTCCTCTGAACTACGGAAAGGCAGCCAGCGGTCAAAAGAGATGGATATGGTATGAATTTATGAAGTTAAATGAACCAAGGACACAGCTACAATATTAATGCAATTCAACAAAACACTCCTTAAGCCAGGCACTATGCAAACATCTGAAATACAAGCTGAATAAGACATTAGCTCTGATGACGGGGGCTCACCTTCTATTAATAGTTTGGGAGACAGGGGAGAAAGAAGATTGTAATACAGCATGTGAGAGAACCACAGCTTTTCCCTGCCTGTCTACCTTCAAACTCCATACTTTTGTTTACATATATGTTCAGACGATATATGTTACTATTAGACGGCTGACACCACATTCATACTGGTTTCCAAAGACAGTTTATATGTCTGTTTTTCCAACTACCGGTAAATTAAAAATCCCCTAAGGATCGAAGCCATGTCTTATTCCTCTCTTGTCACTCCCAGTGCATAACATAAATTTTCCTTGACTTAGAAAACATAAAATTCTCATATATTAGGGTCCACTATGAAGTAATAAATTAATTATGCAAGCAACACATAACAAACTAAAGCATACCTTCTGTAAATAGAAATACTTCTAGTTAAGAAAATGTAAGTAGTTACAATTCCCAACGAGACGTTAATAGTTTAACTAAATGGTTAAACAAATTATTAATACTATATATTAATAATTTAAATGGATTAAAGTTGTTCATTGTTCTTTTCCCATACCCCTAGCACTATCTTTGATGTATGTGTGCAGTAAAGTTATATCCACATGTAAGCAACTATAGCACTGCTGACACCAAGCATTGGGGTGATTTACAAGGTGACAGCTAGATCTTATATTTTTAGACAAGAAAAAAAAAATCTAGATTTGCCATTGTTACCATTTTTTTAGTCTTTTGGACACAACTTTCATCTACCACACCTCTACTCCATATAAAGTCTTCTGGAAGAAAGAAGATAACCCTATATCAAGAGTATCCAAACTTTTGGCTTCTCGGGGGCCACATTGGAAGAACTGTCTTGGGCCACATATCAAATACACTAACATTAACTACAGCTGATGAGCTAAAAAAAAAAAAAAAATCGCCAAACAAATCTTATAATGTTTTAAGAAAGTTTACTTATGTGTGTGGGGTCGCATTCAAAGCCATCCTGGGCCACGTGGGGCCCGGGCTGCAAGTTGGACAAGCTTGCCCTAGATAGTTGTGTGCCGAGGAAGAGGTAGGTAGTAAGGGTTTAGCGAGCAGCCAAAGAGGGGCAAGAAGTGGGAGGGGGGTTCAGCTGACTGTATTAGAAATCTTCCAAGTGACAAAAAGCCAGACTCAAGTGGTTATAACAATAAATAATAAAGGAATAAATGTTCATGCTTTAAGTACAATTAGATGCAGGGCTCAAACAATGTCACTAGAATTTCGTCTGCCTACCTCATAGTTCTCTTCTGCTGCATGTCCTCTTCGTTTTCAGCCTTCCTTCAGCTCACTGAACAATTCTACCCTTGGTACAAGCTGATGCCAGTGACATGCTTTCTAAACACAACATTTTATTTGATATTGAACAAAGGACAAATGATATTGCTTAGCCACTCTCTGCTTTGGTAGCCCACTGACAAAAGTTTTCAAACAGGAATTTACCAAGAGAGGGCCAGCACATTCCATTTTGGCAGTTCCTAAACTAAATAGTACCTTCAGTTCTCATAAACACATACTGTTACACAGAATGAAAGATACAGTTCTGTAGGTTGAAGGATCTGAACCTTAATAAGCAGTACTTATGAAGTTTATCTCTCAAAGACCAGGAAGTGATTTGTAATCCAGTTTTAAATTGCATTTTATGTTCTCAGTTACCCATTTGTCATGGTAAAATAATATCATTTCATTCTGGCCTCTGTCTCTGCATTGGTCTCATTTAGCACATATAATTTTGCAAGGTCAGTTGTGTTTTATCCAAGTGTTTATCCCAGCAGAGTGCTTGGCTCAAAATTACGGTTAATAACTGTATTTTAAATGAATGGCCCCCATCTTCAATAGTTGGTTACGCTGGTGTTTTGCTGACTCTGCCATCCCTGCATGCCTGCTTGCTAACCCACCCACCTCGTACAGAACCTTATAGCTCAAGATTCCAGATCATATGCCACATGTGTGCGTCTGGGTGTGTATGTACATGGACACATGTGTTCTAATTGAGATATGACTCACATATGATAGACTGTACCAATCTCAAGTGCTCAAGTACACAACCTGATGAACTTTTACCAAGTAAATAGACTTGTGTGACCATCAATTAGTTCAATAAATAAACATTTCCAAAAGGCTCCCTTCTGGTCAGTACCCCACCAAAGATAACTGCTATTCTGACCTCTGTCACTGTAGATTAGGCTTTTTTTTTTTTAACTTCATATAAATAAAATGATACATTGTATCAGTTATCTTGCTGTATAACAAACCACCCCAAAATGTCGTTGTTTAAAACAATAATCTGGGCCGGTAATTTGTCCTCAGCTTAGTTCTTCTGTTTGCCTCACTTTGGGTCACTCACACCTGCAACTTCAGTTATTTGGCAACTCAGTTTGGTGCTTCATGATCTAGTTTGGGCTGACTGTCAAGTGGGCTGTGTGTGTCCAGCAGGGTGGCCAGAATCTTATCACATGGCATTCGAATTCCAAGAGTATGTGAGAGCTACAAGTCACTCTACATCACTTCCCCATATTCCGATGGTCAAAGCAAGTCAAAACAGCAACTTATATTCAAGGGAAGGATATATAGACTGTTTGAAATAGTTGCAAAATATATGTGGCCATTTTTAATTCATTCCATACAATAGGCACTATGTTATATCTTATTTCTCTCAGTCAACGTTATATCTATAAGATTCATATATAGTACTGTGTCTATTATTAGTTTGTTCTTTTTTACTGTTATGTAGTATTCTCTTATGCAAAAATAACACAAACTATTTACCCAGTCTACTATTGATGAATATACAATTTGTTTTCAGTTTCAGGCTATTATGAATAAAGCTGCTATGAATGTTCCTGTGTGTATCTTCTAGTAAACAAAAGCACTCATATCTGTTGGGTATATAACAAGGATTAAATGTATCATGTCATATAGTATGTGTATGTTTAGCTTCAGTTGTACTGATAAATAATTTTTCAAGTAGTTATTGCAAAATGTTATGATTCAGAAGTTTCACATTGGCTTGGAAGACTTTCAATACAAACACCCACGTGTCTTTTGGGGTTCTCAAATAAAACTATGGATTTTTTTATGTTATATACTCTCATTATTCCTTTAATGGTAAAAAACTATTTCAACATAGCCATTTCTTAATTAAGATGGTCTAAACAAATTTCCTTGAGAAATCAAAATACCAAACATTTTTTTTCTGAATGATCTAGAGATATATGCCAAATATGCTACGTCTAATGACCAAGTATGCAGCAAGTCAAACAAATATGATTAGATAGAATCCCACCAATACAAAAGTAGAAAAGAAGGGCAAGGGGAGGGCCAGTAATAGTTATTGGAGACCTACTGTGTGAAAAGCACTTTGCTAGCACTCTGCCTATGGGACCTCAGTGAATCTTCACAACAATAATTTGAGGGAGGCTCGATTATTCCCATTGTGTACATGAGTGAGTGAGCCTCGTCTACCTACCTAAAGTCACATTTGCCTGCTAAGTGGAGGAGTTTAGATCCAGATTTTGATGTGCTGCCTAGCATTGTATCAAATAATTGTGAAATAAATATCTTCAAGATGAGCAAGATTCATGAATTACAGCAGATCTGACTGAAGCTGATTCCTTGATTAGCACTTGCCTATACTGAAGCTCAGAAAAAGCCATAGTGACAGGTGTTCCAAACTCCTCAGCGTGACCTCATAACGCAAAAAAAAAAAAAAAAAAAAAAGTGTCACATGCAGTTTGTTATAAGTCAGTTTTAAAACCAAATTTCCCCCACCTGCCTCAGGTCTCAGAGGGTGAAGTAGCACTCCCCACATGCCCAGGAGTGAAGACCACTGTGTGGCTGAAATCACCCAGGGTGCAAAGAGAAGCATATCTACGTCCACATTCATATGTACAATTTCCTGACAGTATCTTCCCAGTCTAAGTTCCTCTATTCCCCTAGTCAGGGGTCTCCAAACTTTTCAACCCGTGGGTCGCATTAACTATCAAACAGCAGTTTGGGGGCTGACTACACACTCGAGGTCCAAATAAAAAAGAATCAAAACATAGATGTTGTTTTTAATTATTTATTTAGTATTATTTTATTCATATATAAAGGTCTCCATGGGCCGAATGAAAGGGCCTCACGGGCCACATCCGGCCCGTGGGCCGTAGTTTGGAGACCCTTGCCCAGGCGATAGCCTGCCAAACTCCCTGATAAAATGTTCAGTGCTCTATTGGAGTCTCTGTTCCCACCTTCCTCATTCACCCCCTCATTCCACCCAACATTGGACAAGTCTATTTCTCCAGTGCACACAAGATACCAACCCACAGGCCCTTCTGTCTTTGCTCAGCCCTCTCACAGGGCACAATACAACCCATTCAAAATGGGGCATGATTTACATTTTAAGAGTGCCATTGTCCCTCAGTATCTGCAGAAGATCGACTCCAGGACCCTCCTCAGATACCAACATCTACAGATGCCGAATTCCTTCTAAGTTGGTCCTCCATAGCCATGGTTTCTGCAACCAGCGATACAGAAGCTGACTGTATACGGTCTGTGCTTCCTAAAGTTGTGTCAAAGTAGGAGAACACTTGGTTCTTCTTCATATACTATCAAAATAATGTACCTCCACACACCACTGTTAATTCTCCCATTCTTCAACACACACATGTGTGCACACACACATACACACCTCATGCAACAATCTCTTCATCTCTTCAAGGTAATCAAAGCCCTTGTCTTTTTCAGGGTTGTTAAGGCATTTTTCTCTTTTTTGTCAAAGTTAACTATTTTCCATAATTATCTAGGCCCTTTTAAGAAGAAAAAAAGTCATAACAGTAACTTATATTCAAGAGAGGAATATGAGGGCTGTCTGGAAAAAATCAAGCCATAAATGCCTCTATTTTTCATATTATATGGCTGGATACTTTCTGGACAATCCTCATATATAGACTCTGTGTCCTGTTGGGAATAGTTGCAAAATATATGAATTAACTATCTATACAAGCAGCAATTGTCTCAGCCTTAGAGTAAGGTGACCAGATGTCCCGCTTTTGGCGGGACAGTTCTGATTTTTAACAATTTGTCCTGCATCCCGTGGCGTTTTTAAAAAGTCCTGATTTTTGGAAAGAATGCACGACAAGCTAGGGAACGGCGGGAGATAGACCAAATTTTTAATCAAGAACCCCCTCCCTCCCGGTCAATGGTGTCACACTTTACCAATGTTAAAATCTGGTCACCGTACCTTAGAGGTGCTTTTCAGCATTGTGACTCACTGCGGAGCTTTACAGATCACCCAGCCCAGGCTAAACAAAATAAATGTCCTATCCTGATTACTAACTCAAAGAATACAGGCCTGAAATTTCCTGAGTTCTGAGAACTTAACCCCTGAGTGACACGTGAAACATGTCTACAAAAAGCAACACTACTTTTCAGTACTTGGGAATCCGTTTGTGGGGCTGGATGTATAATGATTAAGCGAACATTCTCTGACAGTTTGAGTACTAGGCCTGCTCCTGACCAATAGTGTGGCCTTGGGGAGATGACTTTACCTTCTGGAAAACAGAAATGATATTTTCTATCTCTGCTGTGGGACTCAAGGATATAATTCATGGAAACTGCTTAGTATATTGCTTAGCACATAATAAGGCCTCTGTAAATGTTAGCTGTTACTATTTCAGCAAACTGTGGGTATCGCCATTGCTTCTTCATCCTGACTCCTAATCGCCTTCCTCCTTCCTATTACTAGAATATTGCCCTAGATGGAAATTCCCATACTCTGCCATCACTTCCCACACTCTCATTCCTAGTTGACTCAACCCCATCTCTCCCCACATCCAATCAGGCTCTTTCACTGTGCCCCATGGAACCTCTCTCCTAATGTAAACACACAACCTCATTGTCCCTTCTCCTTAACGTTGGCTTGTCCCTGAAGATACCATTTTCCTTATGGTGACCTATAACCCATCATCTCTGAGGTAAGGACACCGCAATCACAAACTTAGTTCTTTAGTCATCTCTCAATATCTGCTTACCGTGAAACCATCATATCGATCACCTCTCTCCATTTTTGTTGCTGCCATGTTTCTTAGATTTTCATAAATTATACCTGGTGGTTTGGATTCATGTTTTTAATAATTATGGTGCATTAATATTAATAGATACATGAAACCCTGCATCTAGCACTAGATCTATAAATAAGACCTTATTCAATTAGCAGTGTGGTAGGAAGACAGATATGTAGTACTAATAAGAGAATGAAATAGTGAGTACTACCAATGGGATAAGTAATGGTACCGTAGAAGTTCAAACCCTGTAGCACCTCAATGTCCATTATGTCAACCCTTCAAAGCCTGTCTCTTGCCCTGCCCAGAAGCAGACCTCCAGTACAGATCCGTTTATCCATAATTTAAAATTTCTCACTTCGAAGATCTTAAGTTCTCCTCTTTGATGATAACCTCCAATCCCTACAGAACCTGCTTCTGCTTCATTTTCCTTCCATTTCTGTTCCCACTCCTCATTGGTTCTTTTTAGACCTTTTTACAATCTCTACCTAGTGCCATCAATTCTATCAGCCCAGTTTTACCATACTTTAACAATTCCTCACCTGAGTCTCCAAACCATTCAGACTTGCATTTTCTCCTGCCAGCGTACTATTACTGGAGACATTAAAAATGAAAATCGTTTAAAACTGAATAATGCCAGTAGAATTAATTTATTTATGCAATCTCAACAGGCCCCTTTTTCTATTCAACAGTACTTTCATTCCATGAAACCCACATTCCCTACAAAGCCAATTTCACGTCATTCCCTTTCTTCAAATCTTCCTATCACTTTGCCTCAGCTGAGCCATGGGATAGCTTTCTTATCTTCTTCCATTCTTCCTCAAAATATCTCTAGGTCTTCATCCATTTTTTCATCTTTCCTTCAGCAACGAGCATGATTTCCTGCTGGCCAAGGCTAACCACACTTGTGACCTTGATCTTACCATACTCCTTGAGCAGCCATAACAATAGTCTCCCCTTCCTCCCTCTCCACAGGCCTTTCCTACTCAGCCTACAAATCAGTTAAAATCTTTCTTCGCATCCTAAAAGAGGATGTGATATACCATAAGCTACCATCCATTCTCTTCTCTCCTCCTCACGGCCAACCTCTTGAGAGGAACCTACACTCACTGATTTTCACTCCCTGACCACCCACTCACATCTCATGTCTTTGAAATCTGGCTTCTAGCCATGTGGCTCTAATAACAATGTTTTACTACCGATCACCAAGGAAAATACAGGATACTAGAGAAATCACTTGAACCCAAGGTTAAAGTAGAATAGAGTTAGGCTTCTTGAGTAAAATTCTCACAAGAATCAAACACTACCCAATTCTCACGGTTGTGTGTTGTTGACTTAAAAGGAAAAAAATGTCCTTAATTGTTTTTCTGAAAGAGGAAGAAACTTCAGGATGTAAATTACAAATCATGTGGACTCTTTTTCCTCTTTCCTAAAATACTCCAATTTTTAGAGCCTAATGACAATATACAGTGTTTCAGATAAGCATCTTGATTTATAATGTATAATTTTTCCATTTTGTATTAAACGAATTCTATCAGGTCTTATGGTCCATGTAGTACTTTTTATTTATAAAAGTAGTTCTGGGAATTAGCAATGAAACAATTTAACTAATTCTTCCATTATTCTGAAGAAAGAAAAGCAATAAAAGTTGGGGAAAAAATATCTAGAATGAATATATACTGTATTTTTCCATGTATAAGATGATACTTTTGTCTAAAATTGTTAGACAAAAAATTGGGGGTCATATTATTTGATTTCTTGATGTTGGGTTAAAAAAGTAGGGGTCACCTTATACATGGAAGCACCTTATGTAAGAAAAATGACGGCAATTTGTCTATAATCTCAAATTCTTGCCATCAAGGGTCATGATACACACCCTTTGAACTATGGGAACACAAAATTCAATATCAGTATTATCTTTTCAGAAATTTCAAGAGGTTTTCACATGTGCTGGCTCTGTCCATGCCTTGATTCACTTCCTCTGGGATTCTGCTGATAATCTGTTCTAAAGCGTTCTTGCCTTGCAAAATGCACTGTCACTTCTGCCTTCATGTATCTGTATTATTGCCATCATCACAATATACATCCTTTATAATTAGTATCCTGCCATTCGATCATAGTATGAGAATCAATTGATTGAGCCTTCAGAAAATTGAGAGTGTGGCCTTTGTGTCTCATCTCTAGATTTCAGACCAATAAGGGAGTTCTGTTTCTGCCTTTTGCTTTATAGCTCATGTGATGCAGGTGATATCTGATAGTATCTACAAAGTGAAAGTCTTTCTTTCCTTTTGAACAAAAAAAGCATTAAGGTTTAATTACTTTAGAAGAAAAGTGGGAGGGAAGTATGATTTGGACAGTGTTAAAATTTGGTGGTTCATCGCTTTCCTTTCTTAGAGCGCTCCTTTTATGTGTGTATTCTTAAGTAGAAGGGGCTCAATACAGTGACTATTCACCATCACACTGTTAAGCAGGAGAGAGCTGAATGCTGTTTGCAAGTACCTGGAAAATGCCAGAGCCGGGTAGGTTGCATGCAGGTTATCTTCTCTACTACAAAGTCACAAAGCTAGCAAAGTATGAATGGCCAGGGCTGCCTTTCAGTTTTAATGATCTAAAAGTTCAGAATTGAGAAATTGCTTTTCTCTTATATTTCACCAAGAGTATCTTAAGTTAAGAACTTAACTCTAACTGTGGAACAATAATGCACCTTTCTATAGTGATTCCTTGACAAGTGAAGTAAGAAGCCCAGAGTAAAACTCCTCTATACCATAATTATGGCTGGAATACATCTTGTTCTTTGTCCAACCCTACTCACTTATACAGTGTCATTCACACACCAGAAGGAATTCTAGTTACCGTGCAAACAAGCCACCGGGACACTATAGAAATTTCCCACAATTATTTGTTCCAAAGTAAACACATTTCCTTTGATTCTGACAAAACCGTACAACACAGAACTGTATTGTGAGGCTCTGTTTAGCTGTGTGTTTACCAGTACCCTGGAGGCTGTGCTCTTTGAAACACCAGATTACATCATGCTGTTTCATCTCATCACTTGGCACACTTGTATGTTATACCTAACAATCAGATGTCAACAGAGAAAAACAATGAACTGGTTCATGAATCTGGATTCCATTTCATATTCCATTTATGAAGGATAATTGTGACTTAGCTTAAGTAAGAATCTATGCCTTGGTTACTGGTTTTAAAGCATGAAAATGTTGACCGAGCCTGGGTCCCTGATCTGACACATGAAACAGAATATTCATACTATCTTTGCTGAAGGATCATGTAAATGTTAACTCCTGTATAGCATAGGAAAAATAACAGAGTATCATTGTTTCTATATGTTACTACTGTTCTTTTCAACCAAAAAAACAGGAACTTTGTTTTCATTGAACTTTCTTTTCTCTTTCAATCAAAAAGGCCTGCAATGTCTCAGTCCCTATAACACTACTCTCCAAAATTCAGATAGTCACTTCAAGGCTGCACTTTGTTTTCATTTCAAATGGCAAACTACTTTTTGTTCTCTTCATCTGTTTCATTAGGTTATGTGAAAAGTAGGATTGTAAATGGGTGACAAATGCTCACACATAAAGAAGTCCCACTACTTTATATTTCTCTCTGTGGCTATCCTTTCATTTATTCATTTATTCATGACTAAGCATCTAAAATATGTTAGGCATTACCCTTCCCAGAAATAATGCAGAAGGATTTTATAGTTCTATGACTTCATTCATTCTGGTTCATTCACATCCATTCCCATGGTCACACCTTAGCACAGGGGTGGCCAACATTTTGGCTTCCCTGGGCCACAATGGAGGAAAAAGAATTGTTGTGAGCCACACATAAAATGCACTAACACTAATACTGATAGCTGATAAGCTAAAAAAAAAAAAATTGCAAAAATATCTCATAATGTGTTAAGAAACTTTAGAAATTTGTGTTGGGCCACATTCATAGCCATCTCTTGGGCTGCATTTGGTCCGTGGGCTGCGGGTTAGACAAGCTTGCCTTAGCATTATCACCACCTGGGACTGGTTACACTGAACTCATAAATGCAAACCACATCTTTCTATCTATGTCCTTCTCCCGCTCCTCTACTTGGATGAAATTTATTATTTCATATTACTGACACTGTTAGTTCTTCATCACTTGGAGTTCTCTAAAACATAACTGGATTCAGATACTCACTGCTTTAGAGGCCACAGTTAGTCATTCTAACGGCACTCTAACCAATGCCCTTCGTTCTAGCCTCCTTTGTCCTCTCACTGCTTCCAATCTGACCACTCAACTCAGTTCAATCCAGCTAAGGCACAGAGGCTTGGAGGAATAACATGATCCCAGACAAAGCCCTGGCCTTTGCAGTCTGTGGCCTGCATCTGTTTCTGCCCATTGCCGGCCTAAGTGCCACAATTCTTAGTTTCTCCATCTGTATGATGGAAATACTACCTACATCACAGGCTTCATTATGAGGAGTAAAGAATGGGAATCTTAACCATATAGCAGAGACCCTGGCACGCAGTCGTTATGAATAAATAGCACCTAGCGTTACTCTAGTTCAGGTCGGCTAAGCCCTTCTGGAGAAAATTGCATATTCATGTTGCTGGGCTCCATTATAAATTTATGAGCCCCAACCTCAGTAAGGCCCTCAAGGATTTCTCATCCACTCCATTTCTGTTCTCCATAACATCTGTTCTGAACCTTACCGCTTTCCTCAAGGGTCCCACCAGCCCCCGCCTTCACTGTGAAAACAGGTTCCTGTAAGCCAGCCCAACTCCCGCTCCTGTCCTGACCTCCAGTCGCCTGTCATTACGCCTCCTCTGCCGCTTCGCTATTTCAGGGAAAGAGGCGTCCCTATCATTAGCTCACAACTAAATGACTCAGGAAGTATTTATTGAATGCCCTCCCACCGAATGTCAGGCCCTATGCTGGGTGCCAACCTGCCCTCACACAGCCCTAGCTTCATGGAGGAGTCAGACCAGGAAACAAACAAGAACCCAACAATGGGGTTCATGCTACAACAGATGCAAAGATAGGTACTAGCGGAGACTAGAAAGGACAGCTAGAGCAGCTGATCACAACTTATCTGCATTTAAATTAAAACCTGAAGAGGGATATAGTAGCTAAGTAGCAGCCAGGTTGGGGGTTAGGAGAGGGAAGAGCTTTTCAGGCAAAAAAAAAAAAAAAAAAAGAACGGGATGTGCCAACCATGGAAACATGGAAGTTCAGGTGCTGGGACTAGATTTCATTACAGATGTAAGAAACTTGGAGCAGCGCAGCTGTTGGTTATAACAGCTGGGCTAGAAATTCCGTCTGTGGCTCTGAATAGGAATGGAGAAGCCAGATAGAGCCTGCTTGTCGCCTTGCTGGGACTGAAAGTATCCAGTGTTACAGAGAATGACCAGGAAAACTGCTGACTGGGGCATGACACTCCCATGCTGGACATGGAATGGTTTTCCCTCCTATGCCTCAGATGAGACCAATAGATTACGGCCACAGTCCTTAAGAAAGATGGGCCGAAAGTCACTGCAGCATTTTCTGTGAGCACCGAAGAAAATTGTTGTTGGAACCACAGTTGTGTAGAATCCTGTTTGCTTTTTTTGCTGTGTGTATCTCCATAAACAGATTAGAGAGAAACTTGCCCTTTTGAATCCCAAATAAGGCAAGAAGAAGTTTTAAGTATCTTTCAAAATGTGGGCCCACAGTTACTTCATTGGAAAGCATAAAAAAGACTGGAGACCTTCAGGTTTACTAGAAAGACATCTGGGATGAGCTTCAGTGACCCTGCTAGGGTAAGGTGACCAGATTTTAACATTGGTAAAGCGGGACACCATTGACGGG
>PVKE010018711.1:0-29224 GCA_004027555.1 Craseonycteris thonglongyai
ACCAGATATATGGGGTTGGAGGGGGACCTGATTCTGGGAGCTGGGCACATAATGCAATGCATGGGTGATGTGATGTAGACTTGTACATCGGGAAACTACCTAATTGTTACCAACCAATGTCACCCTATTAAATTTAACAATAAAATATAATAATAAATATGAAAAAAAAGAAAAAAAGCAAAACAACTGCAAAAACGTGAAGGAGGCGGAAGTCGGTCTGAACTGTGTCTGGAAGTGTCTTGCCTGCCGCACTCAGAGGAAGGGGGAAAGGGCTCACCGGCAGGAATGTAGTTACTTCCACAGGATGACGGGAAGTGCTACTTTGGGAGGGGTCCCTGAAACACCACCTGTGTTTCTGGGTGCTTACTCAGTTGGGTGCTTTCTTGTCCCAGTCTGTCCTGCCATCCTGGGGTGGAGGGTTCTGCCCTAGACAAGGGTACACAGCTGCACTCATACCCCTTGATGCTCAGCCTCGCCCCCTGGCCCACCCCATCTCTCCTCAGTATAGTAGCTTCTGTCAGGTGCTGGGTCCCCAGGAAGAAGGTGGGTGCGGGGGCAATCCCTTGCCTGCACCAGCACAGAGACTTCTTCCTGCCACACAAGAGCACACATGATCCCTCCCCTAGGGCAAGCTATGACAGGGCCACACCTGGTGGCACTGCCCAGGTTCACTGGACTCCCAGGCATCAGCTATAGCAGTGGTCCCACCTGAGCAACCAGCTGAGACCCAGAAGTGTGGCTCAGCACAGAGCTACACTTCACTCCCATACCTGGGCCCAGCTGTCCGAAGGGCCCCTGTGGCTCTGAGCAGGTGAGCAGGTGAATTTCCAGTGTGGGAGCAGGCCTAGAGCCACCTCCCCTTCCCAGGACCCCTGTTCAGAGGACCCCACCTCTGGTCCTCACCACTTCTGGCCCAGAGGACAGGCTTACTGAAAGTCAGAGAACCAGGGATGGGGAGTCAGTAAGCCCTTTCCTGGGCTCTAGTTCACAGGTTATATGAGCCTCAGTTTCCTCCCCTGTGAAATGGGAAAATAAGGTCTGTCCCTTTGGGTTTTGAGAGGACACAATGAGTTCGCAGACACGCAGTGCTCAGCACAGACCAGCAGGCTATGAGCCCCTCTAGGGTGGCTGATGCCTTACCCAGTTATAGGCCCAATGGTCAGAGGAGTCCTCTCTCAGGTCATAGAGCAGAAGAAGGTCTCAGGGGAGGTGGCAGGCTTCCGGGCCCTCCCTTCCCCTTGGCACCTCAGACCATAATTCTTAATTAGTTTTCTCCTCCCTTGCCTAAAAGTCCATTAGCTACCAATTAGGTAAATGTAACCCATTTTCTTCACACCACCCAGGAAACAGTGATTTAGTTAGCCAGCCCTAAAGCAATTCTGCAGAATAAAGGCACTTTAGCAGCGGGCTCAGTAGTTTCCCATTAGTTCTCTGCTCTTAGGCTCCACTCTTAGGAGCCCACCAGCTGACCTGACCTCTCTGTCCCTGGCCAGATTGGGCCATGCTGGGACCTAGGGCACTTCCAGAGCCCAGAGGGGTCCATGGGGTGGAGGAGGAAGAGGATAGGGCCCAGGTAAGCCTGGTGAAGCAGTACCCATTGCGTACTAGTACCTGGACAAAGAGGGGGAAGGGCTGAAAGAGAAAATAAGACTAGGTGGCACAGCCTTCCCAGCCAAAGGGCTCCTCTGGCACCTGCTGGTCCCCACTGCAGAGGGGTGGGCCCAGAAGCCAGGAAAGGGGGCCTGCCAAGTCATGGGAAGAGTCCCCTCTTTCGGTGCTTGGGAGTAGAAGGCCTGAGGGATCCCCAGGCAGAGAGGGCAGGTTCTTCCTTGCAGCAAGAGGTGCTGAGCAAAATGAGACCCAAGAAACCAGTCCGGGAAAATGAGAGATGTGAGTCCCACTGAAGAGCTGGAGGGTGTCAGGGAGATGGTGCTGGGTGAGGGGTTCACTGGGACATGCAGGGGAAGTCCCAGAAGTTGGGATTCCAATTCCTCACCTATGCAACAGGGACAGCTGCACCTGAACTGAGCAGCAAAAGAACTTTTAGATGGAGGTTCCCTAGCTCTGGTTCCAGGATGCCTGGGTGGCTAATGGCTATGGGGTGGGGGTGAGGGGTGGGTGTCTCTGTGTGCATATGCGAGTGCTAAGGAGAGGGTGTGGACTCCTTGGGTGAGGGTGGAATGTGAGGGGGCCAGGCAGTACTGTGCGAGTGTGTGTGTATGTATGTGTGTCCACAGGCATCATGAACATGTATCTTGGAGAAAGGGAAGGGTGTGTCTTGGTGATGACTAAGTGTGAGTGTGAGCATATGTGTGTGAGCATGGATGCGAGAACATGTGTGAATGTGTGTGCGAGCACAAATGCCAGGGTATGGATAAGAAGAGGAGCCCTGCCTTGCTCCTGCAGTTCAGTGTCTGGGTTTGGTACCTTTTTCTGAAGTTGTGTGTGGCTACACACATTTAGAGTGTGCACATGTGGTGGGGAGGCAGACTGGGGATGTCTATGTTTTGTGGCCTTGCTCTGGGTCTCCTTGGGTCATCCACTGTTCCTTTCTCTGTGCTTTGGTCTTGACCATAGCTTCTTTATCTGGGTCGCCTCCTAGCCCCTTCATCTGGGCCGCCTCTGCAACCCTGCCAGTTAGTCCCCCAGCACAGAAAGGAGCTTCTTGTCTTGGGGAGGTATGTAGTCCAGCACGGGATGAGACCAAGACCACCCACCCCAACAGGCCAGGCAACCGGACCACTGCATCCACAAGAGGGCGCCTAGAGGCCCAGCGGCTCCCCAGGTGCACATGCAGGCATTCCAGTGAGCAGCAGGCTCAGTAGTTCCAGGATTGCTGCTCCAGGTAAGGGGCACCTGCAGGACTCTCCAAAGGCTTCAGCTGTCTCTTCCTGGGTGCTGTGGGGCCACCCCTCCACTCTCAGTACCACCAATCATGGTTTCGTGATCATTCCAAGAGAAAGGTGGGCAGAGTGGTGGTGGTGGTGGTGGTGGTGGGGGCTCACTTTCCCTGGATTGGAGAGCTTGTTTTCCGCCATCCAACTCTGTGGGCCAGGGGTGTAGAAAAGCCACCTACTCATGCCATCTGCCATGTACCACAGGCCCACCCTTACAGCCCAGCCCCAGCAGTGCAGCCCCCAACAGTCTCACTGGGCACAGTGTCTAAACACAAGGCCATGGCATGGTGTAGGGAAAACCTCTGCAGGCTGCCCAGGCTGCACTGAGAACCCTGCTTCTGTTTCACATCTGACCACAAGCCCACAACTACAAAGTTGCAACCCAAGAGATCTTTATAACATCCTGTTTGGGTTTACCTCTGCCCTGCCTGTGTTTACAGTCTCCTGCCTGTCTTCCACCTGCAACACTGATCCTAGGGTCCCAATAGTGGACATAGACTCCCACACCTCGCCCCCAATTATTCCCCAGGGCAAAGAATGGGCTTCTCCCCTGCCTTCCCTAGGACGGACTGAGGACCATTCTGCTTCAGTATCTGCTCCTTGAGACTGGGTCCAGTCATACAAACGATGCCTCAGGCAGGCCTGAGAAGCCAGTCTGGGCAGGACTTGGGGCTAGGCAGGGCGCAACAGCCTCTTCTGTCCCCAAAGGCTACAGGGAGAGAAAGCCCTTTGTTAGTAGTGGGGGAGGGTGGCCAGGGCTCCTTCCCTCTCAGAAGGAAACTTTGTGTATACTGAAGTAATGCAGAAGAGGGTCAGTCAGGGATGGTTTGAAGGAAACTAAAATGCGTGGCCAAGGGGGTGGTCAAAGATTGTAATTTACAGCCTTGGGATTCCTCTTCTCAGGGCTTGCGGGTAGGGGAGGTGACCAGCCTTTGGAGACCCTATCTAATGCTCCCAGTACCGACACTGGTGGCACAAAGCCCTACAGCTCACTTCAAGATGGTCCAAAGCACTTGTTAAAGGCTGGCCCAGAGCCGTCATATCATAAGGTTCCAAAGGCGGCACTTTCAGGTGCCTCTGCCTGGGGCGCGGGACTCTAAAGCAGCCTGGTGATACTCAACCATGGCGGGCCCTCCGGAGGCTGCGCTGGGTCAAGTGTGAGCGGGTCATCGGGAGCAGCCTTCCCAGAAACCACAGACTCGTGTGTTCTTTAAAGTCTTGGACCGCGAAAAACGCAGAAGGGAAAAACAACCTTTTATGAAAGTGCAGATTCCCTCCGCAGCCCGCGGCAGGCTGGGGAATCAGGGTGGGGGAGGAGTGCACCGACGTGGAGCACGGGAAGGAAACCAGGACGCAGATAGCTACAGAAACAGAACTCCCTGCGCAGGTCGCTGGCTTCCTAGGGCTACCTCACTGGTCCTCCCGTACCTGAGCCTCAACGGCGACAATATCCGTCCGCCTCTCTCCGACCCCGAGCACCGAGCCTGCCGCCCTGCCCGGCCTGTGTCCCGCTCCGGCCCGCAACCCGCCCAGCTTGGGGCCTGAGGCGCCCTTGCCCGCGGCACCACCTCGCTCCCCGCCTGGCTCCCGCGGCCCGTAAACGCGCTGCCTGAGGCCCGCCGCAATCAGAAAGGCGTTTTCGAACGCGTCCACTCTGTCACTCCAACTTCGCCCCGGCAGCCGCGGGCCCCGGCCGCCGGCAGCACTCACCTTCGCCGAGCAGCGGCAGCAGCAGTAGCCATCGCAGCCCCGCAGTGCTGGCCGTCGCCTTCGCCATCGCCCGTGCGCGTCGGGGCCGCGGTAAGAAGGATGGTGGCTCGGGCAGAGGGTGTCGGCGGCGGGGTGTGGCGCTCAGCTGGACCGCCCCATCCCGCTCGGGACGCGGCGGACGCGGAGGACGCTGCGGGCTAGGCGCGCTGGAGTGCCGTTCAGGGGCGCTCTCCGCAGCTTGGACCGGGCTCTGATCGCGGGGCTGAGGCAAAGGCGGGCGCGGGAGGAGCGGGCAGGGGCGGGGCGGGGCGGGGCGGGGCTGTGAGCGGCCGGGGCGGGCGGGGCCGGGATGCGGGCGTTGTGCGGGTAAGGGAGGGGTTGGGGTACCGGCCGGGCGGCGCCTGGTGCAGATCCGATGAGGCTCTGGCAGGGAACGAATGCTGGACGCGCAGTGCGGGGGTTGGCTAGGCAGAACAGGGATAAGAACAAGGTGTGGGGTGCGGGGTGCTGGCCTGACCTTCCGCACCCAATTCGGGCCCTTCTGCGCGCACAGCACTCTTTCTCAGCCTGTGTACCCATTTGCTGTCCCCGCCGTCCACACAGGGCAGTGAAACCACGCGGGGATGTGGGATCTGGGCGGCCTGGTTAGGATGCGCTCAGTGGACGTGGGTAGTAGGTAGGCACCTCGCCACGAAGCTCTTGGCATCCAGCGCATCCCTCCACCATTTCGCAGATCTGGCACTGGAGGCCTAGTGGGCTGCTTCGAGGGTAGGTCCCCTTGTCCCCCCTCCCTCCGCCCCAAAACAAAATCCAGAAGAGCTCTTTGGATGTGGGCAGGAGGGCCTGTAGCAGGGAGGGACTGGAGACCAAAATAATTCAATATTTGCCCAAAGAGGATGCCCACAAACACATACAACCCTAGAAAGGAGAAACTCAGGACCCCTAACATGAGTTTCCTGAGATGAGGTTGGAGGTGGGTTCTAGGCCTCTGTGGGAAAAGTCCACTATTCTCCTCCCACCTCCTAGTCCCCTCCTGAGGTCTGGCCTCCACCAAGGTAGGAAGGTCCAGGGAACCAAGGCCTTTCAGGTGCTCTGCTTCAGGGTCTCCTCTTCCTGTTGTGCACAGAGCCCCACCCCCTTGCCTGGCTGAGCTCATGGCTGAATACGAGATCTATGTGCACATCACTGCAGATATGAAGTCAAAGTGAAGTCACCCTTGCAGGCAGCAGGAGGAGCTGCCAAAACAGGATTGGCTGGGGCTTCTGCCAGCTGAGATGTCCAGAGCTGGCCTGCTGGCAGGAGGCCAGTGCACAGTGTTCCCAGATCAGGAGAGACACCCTTTGGCCATCAGACCTTGTGTTGCCTGCCACACATGTCCAGGCCCTACACCTGGTGCTAAGGGCTACCAATGCTGCACACTCAGGGCTATGTCCAGTGAAGGAACCCAAGTAAGAAGGAAGGGGCTGAGGGGGACTTTGTTACAACAGGCTCCTGTGTCAGGAAAATGCAGACCGAAAACAGGAAGCTTAGCCCATTTCTTCAATGATCCCCATGCCAGTACTGACCAGGGACTACCCTGGCCAGGCCTTGGCTGACACTGGCTGGCTCTGTGTGTCCCATCTGAGGCTGTGTTCCTGCCTGGGTTCCCTTCCCTCCTTCACTTTACCATCTCCACTCTTGGGGGCCTTGAGTAGACATCTGACACTATGGTGGGGGCCTTGCCCTCCTCTTAGATCAGTATATGGGGAGGCTCACATGCATATAATGGCACATATGTGTACATGTACATACATGTGTATGCATATGTGCATGCATGCATGTCCACATACATGGAATTGGGTGTGTTCCCTTCCCCATGTACATGCCCAGAGGCCTGTGCAGAGGGCTACACAGTAGAGGGCAGGGGTGAAGCCATGGGCTTGCTGGCCTTGGACTGCAGGTGGGTATCGACTCAGCCCTGCCTGGGACTGTGCATTAGCTTAAGATCCAGAACAACAGAGCAGCAGGAAAGTGCTTTCTTTCCTAGTAGAGAGGAAGTGAATGCAGCCTCACTGAGGTCCCATAGTGCGAGGTGAAAGGCTGAGCTGGGGAAGAATCCAAAGGTGCCCCTCTGATTTCCCAGGAAGCCCCTTCCTTTGCTCCACTTTGTCCCAGGGACCCTGGGACAGTTGCATGGGATAGTCTGTAGGAGGTTCCTGTTTTCTTTTCTGGGTTCCCCTAGGCATTTCTGTGACTCTGCTTCCAACTATAAACAGCTTACTCTCAGGAGTGAGGATAAAAAGAGGGAGTAAGTGTGAGGATAGAGCTCAGTGCCAGACACAAAGGAAGTCCTCAATAAATCATAGCCATCATCTCGTCTAGGACTTGGCTCTACCATTCTTGCCCACCACGCTGTTGAGGGGTATGGGGTCCCATAGGTAGGTTGACCAGATGTACTGTTTTAAATGGGACAGAAAAGAATTGTAGTGTCTCATTTCAAATGGTATGTATGATCAGACCAGTCTCGCTGGGCTAAACTCAAGGTATCAGTAGGATGACCATACGTAACATTTGAAATGAGACAGTGCCATTGTTTTCTGTCCTATTTAAAATGGGACGTCTGGTCAGCCCACCCATAGGCATTGAGAGCCTGTCTAGGAGCTGGGGGAGAGGCTGTGTCACAGTGGTGTCAGTGCTCTCCACTCCTGTCCACAGTCCTCCTTGGAGTATCACCAGGGCAGCTTTTATCAATAGATTCCTGGTCCCACCTCCATAAAAATCCACATCTTAAATTACAGTTCCCCAAGAGGTTCTGATACAGAATTCTGCTTTAGAGTGAGTCAGGATGGTTTGAATTTTGCCTCTGATAGTCCTGTGACATTGCACAAAGCACTTCACCTATCTGTGTTTCAGTTTTGCCATCTCTAAAATGGGGGCTGGGTAGCTGGGAGGAGTGAAGACAGTAGTGGTAGTGAGGCTCTGCTTTCGGCACAGCATAAGGTGATTTGTGGGCAGGCAGCTCCCAGGTGGTCCCTGCAGCACTCCTTGCCTCTGAGCAGGTGAGGCCTACTTGGAATCCCTTGGGTCTGGCCTCAAAACACAGCTCAGGGAAGGGAGTGTGGAGGTCAAGCCCAGCACAGACAGATATCCCAGCTGGATCAGGCTTGTCCAGGTGGGGTGGGGCTGTGGTGGGCATAGGAGGCAGGGCAGGATGCCCTGTGATCACGGACCCAGGTGGCTGTGGCAACTCAGAGAGAAGTTCTGCCTTTGGGAGTGGAGGCTGAGTGCAAGGACAGGAAACCCTACCTCTGGGGGCTTTACAGGGATGGAGAAACAAAGCCAGGAGCACAGCCCAGTCCTAGAGGCACTGAAAGGCCGGACATTATTCTGGGAAGTGCTGACTGAGGCCTCTCAGGCCCTTGCCTGGAGCCAGATGTGGTCAGAGTGGGCAGGGGAAATGCTCTCAGTCCCTCCTTCAGGTAGTGTGACGCAGAGGCTGGAAGCATAAACTTTGAAGCTGACTGTGTGTGCTATAGCTCATTGCTTGGTATCCCAATTTCCCCTCTTAAGCAGAGAAAATGATAGCACCTATGGTTGCACTGCTACCCATGGAGTGTTGAGGTTCAGGCAGATCTGCTTGCCCTCCTCAGGGTGCAGCTGCAAGGGAGCCAGTATACACCAGCTGGCTCTGAGGGCCCACAGTGGGTCTCTTGCCCATTCACACCTCGTTTCAAATATGCTGTCTCCATAACACATAACATCCAAGGCTTGGGCTTCAAGGGTATGGCCCGGGGATATTCTTCCCTTGACTCTATGGAGGCCTCCTCTGCCTGCCTCTCATTCATAGCTGTTGTTTGCAGACAAGGCCTCAGCCTGGCCTGTGACATGACATTCCTTGGGCCTGGTAAGGAGCTGGGTGCCTAAGGCCTGAGCCCTGGGCTCCAGAGCGTAAATAACTGAGTCCTGTATACTGTCAGAGACCCTGTGAGGCTCGGACAGGCCCAGCTCCACCTGGAAGGCCTGACTTCAACTCTTTGCCCCAACTCACCCTTCCAGGGCCCCCACAACAGACTTGCTTTTCTCCTCTGAATTTCCTTCCCCTCCTTCCTCCCTTTTCCTTCCACCCCTCCTCCCTTCTTTCTTTCTCTAGAAGGAATGTTGGCTCTATTCCTTTCCACCAGTCCAAGTACTTGCATCCATCACTGGGCCTTGGGTTCTTCATCATAACATGGGAATGTCATAAGGTGACAGAGTTCTAAAGCCAAACACAAGTGAAGCATCAACAGGCTCAGCAGAAAATTGGTGGGGGTTTTTTTTGTGTTTTTTTTTCTCTTCTTCCAGGGTCCTTCTGAAGTCCATAGAGCTGTCTGGGTGGGAGGCCAGGGCAGCGGCATGGTGTGAAGGCTGCAGGTAGGCCCTGAGCTGTGTCTCTTATCTGTGTGACCTGGAATGTTCCCAGTGTCTCTGGGCCTCAATGGAAAAGAGTCCCCTTCTCCCAGGTGCCTGATGACAAGTGACTCTCCAGGCAGCCAGTTATGAGTTGTCACCGCTGATTCACATCAGCTGTAGGAGTTCAGGCCAAGAGGCTGCAGAGGTTAGTGGACATTGCTAAGTTAGCACAAAAAGCAGATGGTCCCTAGACTCAGATGACACTTCCCTTGTGCTGGCTTCCAACTGCACAGGCAACAGTGCCCACCTGTATGGAGATGGCAGCCAAACTGAGACTTGCCTGCCTGAGCCAACACCTCTCCCTCCTCCTCCCCACATGGCCTGCATCCTTCTCAGTGGAAGGAGAGCGCCCTGGAACATAAGACACCTCTTTGCTGCAGCTTATCTGACCATGCCATTACACATTCCGGAACCCCATCTGGCTTCTGGGGCCTTTGAGTCCCCAGCCTAATGGCACTGCTCGCCCAAGGTGGCTGGAGCTTGATGGGGCCTCAGGCCTGGCAGTGCCTGCTGCCTCTTGCCTCATCTGGACCAATGAGAAAACCAGTCATGGCTCACATAAGCCAGCCATGCAGATACTAGGGAGCTGGGATTGGCAAGTCCAGAAAATATGGCCTGAATGCTCTTTAGAAAAAACATCTCCCAAGGCGGTTTCACAATCTGCCTTGTAATGCAGATTTAGACAAGTTTTTACGAATGCACTTTTTAAAATAGGTCTTAATGGATCCTTTGCAGTAGTTACAGTCCATTGTGTAAATGCAAACAGAAGCCTTTTTGAAAACATGTATTATTGATCAGAAAGGCAGCAGCAATTAGAAGTCAGTGTGTCATATCATTCAATACACACTTCCTATACAGCCCTGCTTGTATTCACTCATAACTTTCTGACAAATTATCCTGTCATTAGGAAGCCCTTTCTTTTCCCTTCAGTTTCTGGAAGTGGAGGAGGACTGCTTATTAGCTGGAGGTGAATGAAAAATTAAGTTAGTCTTTACCATTGCAAAGCCTATTTAGGACTTCTCTAGTTTCAGACTAACATGGCAGAACCTTCAGGTACAATGGATGACGCTTCTCGATTTGGTGTATGGCCCACAATGAAAAAAAAGGAAAGTGTTGACACTAGCAGGAGGTTTGAGCTGGAGGCCCTGCTTTGTGGAAAGGATGCTGAGGCAAAGGGGAGAAATAAGTCAATGAGGGCCCACAGGGAGAGGTACCACTTGGCCCCCCAGTATCCCCAGTGCTTTTGTTTTCCCTTCCTAGACATGGAACATAAAATGATCAACTAGTATAAAGTTGAGACTTATTTTTGCTCAAAAACTTATGTGAGTATATTTCACTCAATCTGGACATTTCCCATTTGCCCAGCTTGAAGAGTTCATTTATTTACCGGTAGCAAACATTTGCTGAGAGCTGACTATGTTCCAGGTGCTGTTTTCGGTGATATAGAGACACTACAGTGAACAAAACAAGGACCCTCTCTTTATTGTCCTTCTCACAGACAATCACCAACACATGAGGTACATGTGCAGTGCATCTGTAAGTGACCCAGATGGTGAGGGAGATGGGCAGGGTGTCCATCAAGGCTGGGTGCCCTGGGAGGCTGACTTTGGGCGAAGAGGATGGAGCTGTGGGACCAGCACTGCCCTCCCTGTAGATGGGGGGAGGTCAGAAGGAAGTCAGTGCAGGAAGTCAGTTCCCCACGCTGCCCCAGCAATAGGCTCACCAGGCATCCCATTTGAAATGGGATAGAAAATAGGAAGTAATAGGATAGAAAATGGGATAGAAATAGGAAGTATGGTCAGCCTACCAACACCTTGAATTTAGAAATGTACTGTTTGAAGTGGGACAGTAATTTTCTTTCCTGCCCTGTTTCAAACTGAGTGTCTGGTCAGCAGCCTCCCCCAGCAGGGATGAAGCCATGTTCATCTCCATCTGCTTAGCAGCCTTACCCTTGCCCCTCTGGAAACTGCAGTTCTGGTCTGAGAGGGTTATAGCTGCAGAATTTGCAGAGGAAATACTCTGGCCTGAGTGGTCTTTTGCAGGCTGAAAAACCTGCTGTGCTACTGGAATGCTGACAAATGGGAAGTCCATTGACTTAGTGCCCCGTAATGGCTTCCGAAGGCTCTTTGCCCAGGATGGCGTGGGCTATAGCTCCAGTCAGCTGCCAGATCGTGTCAGGCCTGTGGGTGCTGAGGTGGTGTGTGCTGGAGTGGTAGGGGACAGGGGGCCCACAGACTGCTTGCAGGTGAGTGTAGAGTGTAGGGGTACAGCCTAGGTGGCTTCCCCAGACCCCTATGTTTGCAGACAGGGCCAGGAGCACAGCATTTACTTGCCCGCAATGCTGTGACCCCTGCACACCTTTGCCTAGTAATTTCAGAAGCCCCAGGGAGTTGGTCTCAGGTAGATCACAGGTGCCCTCCTTGCTTCTTCTCTAGCAATTCCCTGAGGTTACTACTACCTGAGCCTAGGCCCACCCAAGGTTCCCATCCTTGCTGTAGACTCCTTACAGAGGTCAGATAGGGCCCTCTCCCTGCTTGCTGAGAAATTGGCTAGCCTGGCTTTTATTCACTCGCTACAACAGTGCTATCTGATGGGATGTTCCCAGGGACGGAAACAGTCCACTCTCTACTATCCAATACAATGGCCACTAGCCACCTGTGGCTATTAAACACCTGAAATGTGGCTAGACTACTGAGGAACTGAATTTTTAATTTTACTGAATTTATAGTTATGTAAAGTTAAATAGTCATATGTGGCTAGTATACTTATTGGGCAGCAAGGTCTAAGAAGCAGCTCCCCAGCCTCTCCTTGGTGCTCCTGTGGGTGGATGGTCTCCTGGCACAAAGCTCCTGCCTGAAGTGAGAGCACAGAAGCCAGAGCCTGCTTGGTTGCCCAGCCTCAGGCCATGGGGGGCTATGTGGCCCCTGGGCATTCTGATTCAGCAGTTTTCACTCTGCTTCCTGGCTTCCTGGTGCTTTGAAGATCCACAGCGCCAAAAAGAAGGGCAGCGTGGCTGGGGTATACCCTGGGCACCCCCGCATCCTGGGGAATTTTCTATCTCCCTCTAGGCCCAGCCCCAGGCCTGGCCATGCCTGACCATGACTCCTGAGACTCCTACCCCCTGCAGGCAGAGTGAGCATACCTCAGCAGCCACAGGGCCCTGCTCTCAGGGGCCTCTTTGGAAAGGCGCTGATGAGCTAGTGCGAATTAAGATGTGGTGATGAAGGGCTGTCAGGGGACTCTGTGCGGCCGCCTGAGACCCTAGGGCCTGCTCACTAATGCTGGGAGCTCAGCACTGGTCCCTTTCCAACAGCCCTTGTTCCTCTGCTCCCAACCCTCTAATGGCCCCAGACGTTGCAAGTGCTCCCTGGCTACTGGCCTCCACCAGCTGTTCCTTCTTCCTGGAAAGCTTTTCCTGCTTCCTCATAGCCCGTTCTGTTGTTCAGCTTCTTCTCATCACTCAGTAATCTTGGCTTCCAATCCATGCTCAAGTACTCCATGAAGAAGCTGTGCACAGGCTCGGGGCACCTCCTGGTCTATGTGCTAGACTACCTCTGAGCTCTTAGGGTGCTGGCCACATGTCCTGCAGTGAGAAATGGGCCTCCAGGGAGAGAGGACAGCCTGGGCAAACGCAGGTGGTGTGTGTGCTCGAGACTGCAGGGAGGACAGTGCGAGGCCATCTGCAGAGATAGCTCATCCCTGCTGCATTCCACATGCAGGCTCCCACACCCTTCTGTACCTCTTCTTCTGGGCTGACTCCCAGAGGGGTCACCAAAGCCATCCATAAAAATCAGTGTATGAGTGACATGACCAGGGTCTTGAGCTGGAAAAGAACTCTCAGGGAGAGAACAAGACTCCCTGGATAAATCATTTGAGGCCTGACATTTGGAGGGTTTGAGTTTGAGACCAAACATAGGTGCCCTTTAGATCCGTATCTTTTTGAGAGGTGTTCCTCAGGAGAAGTGCTTGACTTCCATAGGGTTTTAGTGTTAGACAAGCATCAGGAAGTGTTTTGTTGAAAGACTTTCTCTGAGAAGCTCAGACTGCTTTTTCCTCTGGCCCTTTAAACAAAAGGCTACAAGGATCCTCAGTGAGGGGAGCATTCTCCTCCAGGTTCCCTGGGGATTCGTCCTGGCCTGCGATTGTTCAAATGAGGAATGTACTGGAAGGTTCTAGAGACCTCAGTGTTCCAGGCCAGCAGGGATGGCTGATAGGAGGGTCTCTCAGGAAGGTGATTTGGAAGCTTAGAAGTGTTCTCCTCACTCAGAGTAGTTCCCCCTCCCTTCTCCAATCACCCCCCCCACACCCCCCCAAGCGCAGCCTGGATGACTGGTTTTTAGGGATGAGAAGGCTTTTGTGTGGAGGACATGGGTCCTTCCAGAAGCTGGACATTTTCTGTAGACTGGAAACTTTACAGAGGTCCCCATGCTGTATTCCAGGAGTACGCAGGAGCTGAGCTCACCACAGGCCTCCTGCCAGAAAGAGGAGACACAAGAAGGTCAGATGCGATCATGTCTGGAAACTTCTCCCTTCCAGCTTAGAGACAGGCCCCCACCTGCCCATCCTGGGCTCTGTCTGCTCCAGGACCACCAGAGAGTCCTGAGTCCTGCAGTCACCCTCTGCAGAACTCCAGCCTGGACACCCAGCTATTTGTGGGGCTGGCCCCACTAGCCCTATGTGCTGTTCTACTCTCAGCCCCCACCTGCCTCTCAGAACAGAGGCTTTGTTGTGACAGGGGAGGTGCCCCCTTCAGATTGCAACCCATCCTCGAATGAGGCCAGCACCAAAGATTATAACCCAAACCGTCTGTGCCATGGCTCTGGGCCACGTGTGGGGACTGTTCCCTGGCCAAACTGGGTTGACTTCAGGTGTGTCTTCCCAGCATAGTGGGTGTGGGTGGAGAGGTGGCACACGGAGCTCAGGCAGGAGCAGAAGGCGCCGCTTTGGAGACACATGATCTAGCTTGCAGAAAACACACAGGAGGAATTGAGAGGAAGCCCTTCCTGGGCTTCATGGTGATATGAGCTCCAAGGGCACAGGCAGGCAACTGCCTCCTACCATAGCTCCATAGCTGTGATGAGCCCTGGGGGTAGTAAGGATCTGGAAAGAAGGGACCCCAGGCAGGACCCCTCTTGAGGGCAGCAGAAATATCTAATCAATCAGTATACCAAGACTCAATGCTGATTGCAGGGAGGGGCCTCACATTTCGTCCAGGTTACTTCTCTGGACACCTGGAACTATGTTTTCAACAGGTCCAGCTGCTATAACCAAGAAACTTGGCATTGGTTTTACTACGCCTGTAGCTATTCTGCCCTCTTACACTGTCCCTCTATCTTGCACTTAGCCCTCTCCCTCAAGGGCCCAACTCAGACCTTGCTCTAGCCCCCACTTGTGAAAACCTCAATGTCTTCCTGAACAGGAGCCTGTCTGTGAACAGGATCATGTGTGCTCAGTGGTCCTGGTCATTTTATCCCGGGTAGCTTCAGGCAGTGAATAGGTGAGGAGGTGGATGCTAAGGGTGCCCCTTCACCACCTCCTCGCCAACCCCGATTCCTGCTCAGCCCCTGAGACTTGCCAAGACCCTCATCAGGGGTCTGCATAATAAATGAATGAGAGTAGTTTGAACAAAGCACCCACAATCTTCTAAAACTTTCTGTTTTGTGATTCATTTCCTTGCAGGATCCAGATATTTAGGTGCAGCTGATTTCTTATTACCTACCATTCACAACAACCTGTTTTGTTTGTTCACTGTCTTGGAAACAGCTGCCCACAAACTGAAAGCAGCCACAAACCATCCTTGGGGGCTTGGGGGTGGGGAATAGGAGAAAATGACCTCTGTTTTATTGTCCAGGTTGGGGGGCAGGCATTGATTGTTTACCCGTTTGTACCTGTAATTGATTGGCATTCTCCAAATTGTAAAGATTTGGGGTTTAACTACCCAGGTCTGACACTTGGAAGAAAGGCCCAGAGAGGCCACTCTGAGAGGCAAACTTTTTCAGGTCCAAATCACCTCTCCTAGAAAAAGCTCATAGCTGTTGGCTATGGAGAACCTACATGTGGGCAGCCTTGAACTGGAGCCTCTAACTCATTCAGGGTCACAGGTGGTAGCAGTGTCCCATTTTACAGGTGAGGTCACTGAGGTACAAGCCCAAGCAGTCTTTCTATGGAGCCCTCACTTCATACACTGAAGTGGAGGGCTGGTGAAACACAATTCTGGCCTGCCTTCTAGGTTCTGTGTCTGCATGTGGAGTAGGACACGACACTCTGCTTGGAGCAAGTTCCCCTGGGGCTGCTCATGCCACTTGTTCCTGGCTGACACGGTGGGGTACAGTACTCCAGAGCATAGTAGGATGGAAGAGATGTGAATGGGGGTCTCTGGGTGGAAGATGCCCACTCACTTCACCCTCCAGCCAGCGTACTTCATCTTGTGTACCTCTCCTCCTCCCCTGCATCTGCTCCCTGTTCCTAGCCTCTGCGTCTGCCCCTGACTTGTGCCGATGGCCCTGGCTTTGCTGGGAGTCCACCCAGAGCTTCTCTGCAGGGACCCACCTGCATTGCAGATGGTTCTCAATCTCTTTTTAACACTCATTTCTTCATCTGGGCCCCTTGTATGAGGCTAAGATACAACCAGGGTTCCCTGGAGGGTCCAGCCCCCTCACTGTGCAGGCACATGGGGTGGTCATTTCTGTGATAGGGCTGGCTTCACAAAACCTGTGACCTGACCCCTGGACAGGACTGAGCTTCATGGCATCTATAGCAAACACATTGCCCTTGTCTGCAGAGCAAGACAGCTCTTGCCATCACCCTGATGACCATGTGCTCAAGTCTGGGAGACCTGGTTTCTGCCAAGCCATGGTCACTTGAAAAAGGTTGACTCAGGACCTGTGTATGGCCAATGGGGGCCTGAGGGAGCTGTGGGAAGAGGGAAGCCATGGGGAGGCCAGGGGGCCCTGTGCCCCCAGTTGGGGGCTCCTAGGTCCCTTCAGACAACACACAGAGGTGTCGATGGCAGTGGCAGCAGTGACACTGGCTGGTCTATATTGTTATCTCCAAAGACTGAGCCTTTGGAGCAAAGGAATTTTCCTTCTTTAATGAAAACCTTGCAGCCAGAGGAAGCACTCCACTAAATGACTGATACTCAGTGAGATTGCCCTGTTCAGAAATGTTCCCTAGCCAATGAAGAAGAGATAACAGTCAAATAAAAATTGATCTGGATTAATATAAAAACACCAGATGTAGGGCTTCCAAGGGATGCCACTCCCAGCTAACCCTCAGGATGAGGATTTATGGTTCTGTGCTACAGGGATCTGCTGGTATAATCAACAAGGATGAGAAATGGGGCCACTGGCTGTGCCTGCCCATGGCACTGCAGAGTGTGGGGAGCTAAGGGGAGCATGTAGGCTGCTCTGGAGGCCACTGGGAGAAGGGGGGTGTATCTGAATCTACTCACCCTCCTTTCTTCCCCTTCTACCTTCCTGGTGAGCTCCAGGCCATTGGTTGACAAATTTTCAGAGGCCTGGGCCATGGCGCTGTCTCTCTAGGCCTCACCCCTGTCACCCATCTCTCCAGGGGCTGCAGGAGGTGGTTGGAAGAGAAAAGAGGTCAGAGCAGATTGGGCCACACGCTGCCTGAGACCAGAGCAGTGAGACTCCCCTAACGCAGCTGAGGGCTGGGTTCATGGGAACCTCCTGATGGTCATCAATGGCACACACCCATCTTTGCTCTGTGAGATCTACTGCTCCAAACTCCTGGTTTAGGTGGAACTTACCTAAGCGACCGTGTAGTCCTAGCATTCCTAATGTGAGGTCCACCTTTTCTTCAAGGAGTTGGAAGGCTGAGCCCTTAGTGCCGACCCTGGGTGCTTCTCTGCAGGGAACTTCAAGCTGGGGCTTGTGCACAGGAACAGGTGGCCTCATGCAGTTGCAGGACTGGCCTTCCTGCTATGGCAGGTGAGTGGCAGGTGGAGGTACTTTTTCTTTCCAGGTGAGGCCTGTGCTTGCTCATTCTGCCTCCCACCCTTTTCATGCACACACTGTATCTGGGCAGAGTGGACAGCGAGTGGACAGGTGGAGTCAGGGCCAGCCTGCCCCGGCCTCCTGTGAGGTGTCTGCCCTCCACCCTCCTCAGACCTATTCCTGAGGTGAGGAACACATTGTCACCTCTCCCTCGATATGGAAGACCTGGAGGAGACAAAGTGGGGAAGACAGAGTGTTTATCCCCCAGCCTTTCCCTGACAAACCCCCATCTCCCCTGTGGGGGTCCTTTTCCTATATCCATACTCCCTTCCAGGTTTGGAGTTCTAGAAACCACAAGGAGTAGGGGATGCCAGTTCCCCACTGTGCCAGCCTCTCCCCAAGTTCTGCCTAGCCCTCTGCTCTTACATTAAATCCTAGAAACTGCCCTTTGGGTATGTCCTCTGCTTCTGTTGGGCTCTGATCATACAGTCCCCAAGGAAAATTTCTGCAAGAGTTGGTAAGTAGTGAAGAATCTCTCAGAGAAGGGTTTGTTCCCTGTTGTTTTTTTTTTTTAACTGAATGGGGGCCTTACCGCATTCAGGAAGCACACCCCAGTTCAGCATGTGGGTCCACCTGGGCCGGAGCCGGGATTCGATCCTCGGTCCTTGGGGCTTCAAAGCGAGCGCTTAACCTGCTGAGCCATCCCGGCTTTCCCTGTTCCTTGTTCTTGATGACACAAGAAACTTGCCCTGAAGCCTATTGATGCCACCTTTGCATGTCCTGTCCTGAGCAGCCAAGGAAAACAGCCTGTGTGACTTGACACTGCTGCCCATGCCCACACTGGACCAACCCAAGGCAGGCTCCCACACCTCATACAGTGAAGCCAGGGAAAAGTGGCCCCAAGCAACCTCAGGACTAGATAGAAAGGCTCTGAGACACCACTGAATCTAAGCCTCATCATCTGTATGACAGAGAAACTGAGGCACCAGAGAGCGTGGCCAAGGCCACAGAGCATAGCAGCCCCCCAAGTCCCCAGGTCAGTGCCCTCTGCTTGCAAGACCTGGCTGCAGGGTTGCATGACACTGGTCTGGGCACCATGCAGTCATACTGAATCTTACTAAGGAAACACATGTGAAGAATACACAGTATTCTTTTTTTTTTTTTTTAAATATTATTATATTTTATTGTTAAGTTTAATGGGGTGACATTGGTTGGTAACAATTAGATAGTTTCCCGATGTACAACTACACATCACATCACCCATGCATCACAGTATTCTTTGTGTTGTTTTAGTGGCTAAATTGTGTTCCCCCAAACCCATAGGCATATTGGAGTCCTAATCCCCAGGACCTCAGAATGTGACCTTAGTTGGAAATAATGTCTTTAAAGACGTAATCTCCATCTTATTAAGCGAAATAAGTCAGACTGAAAGAATCCGGAAAAATATGACCTCACTTATAGGTGGAATATAAAACTGAAAGTTACAAAGACACAGAGACCTATGGACACACTCAATAACTTGGTGATTGCCTGAGGGAAGGGGAGGAGGGTGGAGGGAGAGAGGGAGGGGAGGTGGGAGAGGGCACCAGCATTATGGACACACTCAATAGTTTGGTGGTTACCTGGAGAAGGCGGAAAAGGGGGGAGGGAGAGTTGTGGGGGGGAAGGGGGAGTGGGCACCAGATATATGGTGATGGAAGGGGAGCTGATTCAGGGTGGTGGGCACATAATGCGATGCATGGGTGATGTGATGTGGACTTGTACTTCTGGAAACTACCTAATTGTTACCAACCAATGTCACCCCATTAAATTTAACAATAAAATATAACAACAACAACAACAACAAAAAGACGTAATCAAGTTCAGATGAGGTCATTGAGGGTGGTTCTTAATTGGTATCCTTATGAAAAGGGGAAATTTGGATACAGAGACATGTACAGAGGGAAGATGATGTGAAGGGACACAGCCAAAGAGAGAGGCCATAAACAGACCCTTCCCTCATGGCCTTCAGAAGGAACCAATTCTAATCTTGAACTTCTAGCCTCCAAATCTGGGAGGTAATAAATTTCTGTTGTTTAAGCCACTCAGTGTTTAGTACTTAGTCATGATAGCCACAGGAAACTAATATAGACTGTAAAGAAGTTCATGATAATGAACTGAGAAGCTGCTAATTTTGTATACTGAAAAAATTTTTTGGTGGGGGGGCGATTGATATTTTAGATTTTTTTTGGTGCTTTTAATTTTTTAGTGTTTGTTTTTATGGACCCACACATTGGCATGCATTGATTAACAATCAGAGGTTTAGAAGGAGATGCTGATGGGGAAGGCTAGCCGTTACATTTTAGGGGTGCTGGCCTTTACAGTGGGGTGGTTCTGAGGTTGCTAGGATGAAGGTCAGAGATTGGCTGGATGTGTGAGACATTGGAGGAGCAGAGTGAACGAAGAAGCCACAGCCCGCATCTTCCACTGTCTTGGTGATATTTTCTGTCCCTATTGATGACAGTGATATTGACCAGGAACCCCTTGGTGTCTCAGTTAAGGCACCTCCATCTAGATAAGGAGATGGAAGAATGGACGTCCGAGGCCAGTGTTATTTTAGTAGGAAGGATTTCCTGGGCATTGCTGGTGTAGGTATAATCATACAATATGTATTTTAAGTGAAATCATACTTGGGGAAACTTATTTCAGAGAAGTGCAGCATGTTGTTTAATGCCGCATTGACCCACCCTGCTCAGTGCCAGTTTTTGTGCCCACAGCAGCCCCATTACTACTGCTGTTCAGTGGAGGCTTAAAAAAAAACAATTTATCTACAGGCTAGAACTCAGCTTACTGTAAGTTCACAGGAGGGATTCAGACACCTCACAACCTTTGTGAAAAGGATCAAATATTTAATTCTGAGAGCTAATGCCTCACATTTTGCTACAATGAAAACATTTCCCATTACATAGGAAGTCTAAGACAGGACTTTCAGGCATGAGACTCTTCCCCTCCTATGTACGGCAGACCCAGGCCAATGGGATCTCCCTCAGGACGGGGAGCCCTGTGCCCACCCGGGGTCCTCAGTCAATTGTCTGCAGAGTGGGCGATGCATCCTTGGGACCAAGAACTCCCAGGGAAGGCTGAGGAATCAGGGTGCTGTTCTTATCTATTGCTGAGTAACAAACTACTCCCAAACTGAATGTCTTAAAGTGATGTCATCGTTTCTCTTGTTCATGATTCTGCAAATTGGGCTGGGGAAGCTTGTCTCTGCTCCACTCGGCTTAGCTTCGGGTGGCTTGTGAGCAGGGCTGGGATCCTCCGAGGGCTCCCTTATGTGGCTATGATTGGTGCTGGCTGTCAGCCCAGACCGGCAATCTGGCCTGCAGCTGCCAGCCAGGTCACAGATACATGGTTCTGTAGGGTCTGGCGCTTCTTTACAGCAGGGTGGTCAAAGTTACATCACCTGTGACCTAGCTTCAGCAGTCACTCTGTATCCTTGGCCTTGTTCTGTTACTCATGGCAACCCCAAAGGCCTGCCCAGTTTCAAGGAGAGGGGAAATAACAGAATTCATCTCTTAATTGGGGGTGGCAAGATTCTGAAAGAGCACATAGGGCAGGAATATTGCTGTGGTCATTTTTGGAAAATGCAGTCTGCCACACCATGGGCTAGAGTTCACACCAGGAAGTCTGGGTCAAGGGGATAGGTCCTAGCTGTGATTCACCACCAGGAGTTAGGGACACAGTCCAAAGCGCCTCCTCACTGCTGCTGAAGTGAGTCCACAAGGCACATCTGTGTTCTCTTCTGGCCCTGTGGGCCCTCAGCACAGAGACCAGCCAGAATCATCTGTCAGGACGCCTCAGCTCCAGCCATATGGGATGCCAGGACTCTAATCTGTGAAGTGAGACACCAGTGGAATCTTCAGAATATGACCCACACAAAGGGTGGACTTGTCATGCCCGGGGCATTTTATAAATCTTTATAAAATGTTCTTGTTTCATAAATCTGCCAGGCTGTGATTCCATTAGTAATAGCACAGGTAGCATGAGATGATGTGTGCAAAGGTCATGTGACCTGTGCTTGGGCCACCTCCCCCCCAGTAGGGGCACCCCAAGAGCCCACCTGCCCCAGAGAGGATCCTGGGGTGTCAACACCTCCCAGTCACAATATTTGGTTGGGGTAGGGTGAGGTCTGCATATTGATCAAGCTTGAATTTCTATACTTTTGACATTTGTGCAAGTGACTGAACCCTGAGCTGGGCTCCCCTGGGCCTCAATAGGAGGGAGGAGGATGCAGGTCAGCTTTTCACCACACAAAGACCCAGGCCCATACCATTCTCTTCCACAGCCTAGTGTGGGACAATGTTCATGGTTCCACCTGGAGTCTCCTTCATTATTTGCTGCATGGATGATGCCCACACTGCAGCAATGTGCATCAAAGGGCCCAGGCCAAGGAGTGCTGGGCGTCAAGGGCACAGGGGCACTCTCTCCTCCTTCTCTTGCTCCATGAAGACTGGGATACACATGAGGTCCTGGGTCAGCACCTCAGGCCATTGGACCTGGGGCCTCTGTTGTCTCCTGACTATTCTCAGGAGTGACAAGTGGCCACAAATTAGGGCTGGCCAGGACTCAGGGAGGACCAGGCATTTCATGATCTCTGAGAAAGGGTGGTCCCAGTGCTGGGCAGGGCCACTATAAAGGCCCACAGAGGGCATAGGAGAGCAAGGCTGTTTTCCTGCCTCTGGATAGAGTTCCCTTTGAATGTCTACATTATGGGTCAGAATCACTGGATTTGAGCCTTAGAATGGACTCTGAAAGTCTCCAAGGTCTGTAACATAAACAGGAGAACTCTATCATTCATTCACCCAATAAACATTATTTTCTTTTTTTTTTCCAAAAAGCCTATTAAAATGTAGGTAACATACAATATTATATTAGTTTCAGGTGTACACCATAGTTATGCAACATTTATGTACCCAAAGAAGTGATCACAATGATATTGTTCTATGGAATCACAATATCTTTGACTATATTCCTCATGCTATACATCACATCCCCATGTTTTATACCTTTTCCGCAACTTTTTAACATTTTCAATTAGAGTTGACATTCAATTTTATTTTATATTAAGTTCAGGGGTACAGCATAATAGTTAGACATTTATATAAGTTAAGAAGTGATCATCTTGTCTAGTCTAGTGTCCACCTGGCATGGTACATAGATATTACCATATCATTGACTATATTTCTTATACTTTACTTTACATCTCCATGGCTATTTTATAACTACCAACTTGTACTTTTTAATCCCTTCACATTTTTCATCCTGTCCCCTAACTCCCCTCCCACCAATCATGTTGATAAATTTAGTACACATCTGACACCACATAGAGCTATTACAATATTGTTGACTATATTTCCTTTTTTTTAAAGATTTATTTTATTATTTTTGACACAGACAGAGAGACACAGAGAGAAGGGGGAGGGCCCAGAGCAGTCTCCATAGTTGTACATCATCAGTTTTTGACAGTTTTGTTCCACAGGTGGGTGTAGGCAGCTTCTCAGGGTGGGAAACAGGCCAGGGGCCTCCCGCATGGGAGGTACGCCCCCTGAGCCAGGGGGCGAATCGGGAGGTGAGAACTGAACTGGGGCCTTCTACATGGGAAGCATACCCCAGTTCAACATATGGGTCCACACAGGCCAGGGCCAGGATTCGATCCTTGGACCTCGGGGCTGCAAAGCGAGTACTTAACCCACTGAGCCATCCCAGTTTTCCCTATTTCTTTTTTAAAAAGATGTACTTTATTGTTTGAGAGAGAGAGAGAGAGAGAGAGAGAGAGAGAGAGAGAGAGAGAGAGAGAGAGAGAGAAAGAGAGAGAGAGAAGGGGGAGGGCCCAGAGCAGTCTCGATACTTATAAACTCTATATCATTAGTTGTGACATAGTTTCATTCCACATAGGTGAATGTGGGATCACGTGGGGCTGTACTGAATTGGCGCCTCCTGCATGGGAGGCAAAAACCTTTGCCACAATTCTGGTGGTTACCAGTTGTGCTGCAGTTCAGCATATGGGTTTGCAGGGAAAGGGCTGGAATTCGATCCCTGGACCTCAAGACTGCGAGACAAGAGCTCAACCTACTGAGCTATCTCGGCCTCCCTCAACTATATTTCTTATGCTATTCTCTATATCTCCATGAGTACTTTGTAACAACCAATTTCTACTTGTTAATTCCCCCCCCCCCCCCTTTCTTCACCCATCCCCAACCCCTTCCCATTTGGGAACTATCAAAATATTCTCTGTACCTATGTGTTTGTTTCTTTATTTTGTTCTTTAGACTCCACATATAAGCAAAATCACATTGCATTTTTCTTTCTCTGTCTGACGTACTCCACTCAGCACAATATTCTTCAGGTCCATCCATGCTGTCACAGATGGCAAGTACCCATTCCCTTCCATGGCCGAGCAATATTTCATCACATATAAGTATCACCTCCTCTTTATCCATTCATCCACTGATGGACATTCAGGTTGCCTCCACAACTTGGTCATTGTAAGCAATGTTGCAGTGAACAGATGCATACACATGTGCCCTTGAAGAAGCATTTTGGGTTTCTTTGGATAAATACCAGAAGTGGAATTACCAGGTCTGTCTTTGTCTTTTATTATAGCTTTTGTTTTAAAGTCCATTTTGCCTAGTATAAATATTGCTTCCCTAGTTTTTTAAAAATTTCTATTTTCATGAAATATCTTGTTCTATCCTTTTATTTTCAGTGTTTGTGTCTTTCAATCTGAAGTGAGTCTGTCATTGGCAGCATATGTAAGGGTCTTTTTTTCTTATCATTTAGTCACCTTACCCTTTGATTGGTGCATTTAATCCATTTACATTTAACATAATTGTTGATAGATATGTAGTTATTGCAACTTTATTATTCATATTTTTTATCTTTTTCTTTCATCTTAAATAAGTCCCTTTAAGATTCTTTGTAATATTGGTTTGGTGGTGATAAACTCCTTTAGCTTTTTATTGTCTGGGAAGGAGCTCTTTATCTGTCCTTTGATTCTAAATGATAGCCTTGCTGGGTAGAGTAATCTTGGTTATAGGTCCTTGGTTTTCATCACATTGAACATTTTGTGCCAGTCCCTCTGACCAACTAAGTTTCTTTTGAAAAATCAGCTGACAGTCTTATGGGAGCTCCCTTATAAGTTACTAGCTGCCTTTCTCTTGATGCTTTCAGGATTCTCTCTTTGTCTTTAACCTTTGGCATTTTAATTATGATGGGTCTTGGTGTGGGCATCTATGGGTTTATCTTGTTTTGGACTCTGTGCTTCCTGGTCTTGTATGTCTATTACCTTTGCCAGGTTAGGGAAGTTTGCCATCATTATTTCTTCAAATATGTTTTCCATTTCTTGCTCTCATTTTTCTTCTTCTGGTACCCATATGATGTGAAGGTTAGTATGTTTGATGTTGTTCCAGAGACTCCTTTAACTATCCTTATTTTTGCAGATTCTTTTTCTTTTTGCTGTTCTGATTGGGTGGTTTTGCTACCTTATCTCCTAAATCATTGATTTGACCCTCTGCTTGATCTAATCTACTGCTGATATCCACTAATGTATTCTTCATTTCAATTATTGTATTTTTTATTTCTGACTGGTTCTTTTTTATGTTTTCTATCTCCATTTTTATGTTTCCCATTTCTTTGTTGAACTTCTCCCTGAGATCATTGAGCATCCTTATAACCATTGTTTTGATCTCTGCATCTGGTAGATTGCTTGTCCCCCTATTAGTTAGTTCTTTTTCTGGAGCTTAGTTCTTTTCTTTTATTTGGGATATGTTTTTTTATTTCCCCACTTTGGTTGCCTCTCTGTGTTTGTGTCTATGTATCAGGTAGGGCTGCCTTCCAGTTCTCGTAGAATGACCTCATGTAGTAGGTGTTCTGAGGTGCCCAGTGATGCAGTCTTGTTGCTCACCTGAGCCAGGTGCTGTAGATGTGTCCCTTGTGTGAGTTGTGTGTTCCCTCCAGTTGTAGTTGAGTCTTGGTTGCTGTTTGCACATCAATAGAAAGGACTAACTCTCAGGCTGATTGGCTATGAGGACTGGTTGTAACTATAGTGGAGGAGCTGTGGTGCAAGGGCTGACCCTACAGAGTAGGATTTGCTTTAGCAGGGCTCTGGTGTCTGACTAATTGGCCCTTTGGGTGTGTCATCCTTGGAAGTGACGGTGATGCTCTAGCTCTGTCTCAATTTGACAACCAGGTGTGCCAGCCCTGGAGCCTCCTGAAAGGGACCCTGCTGCAGGCCAAGTTCAGCTGCGAACTGTGCTCTGTTCAGGGATACCTGGCATGAGCCAAAAAGCAATTCCAAGATGGCTGCCATCCCTGTTGGGCTTGGAGGTGCCTCAGGAGGCCAAGGGTGAACTGAGGCTGGCTGGCACTAGCACCAGACTTTGGGCTGCTTAGCAAGTGGTATGGGGCACACTGAGGCCAGATGCTGCTTGTTTGGGATTTGTGAACCTTTAGAGCAAGCTTGTCCAACTTTCAGCCCATGGGCCATGTGTAGCCCAACACAAATTTGTAAACTGTCTTTTTTTTTTCAGGTTTTTAAATTGTTTTCTACAGAGACAGAGAAAGAGACAGAGAGAGAGAGAGAGACAGAGAGAAGGGGGAAAGCCCAGAGCAGTCTCCATAGTTGTACATTAGCTTTTGATATAGTTCCATTCCATAGGTGGGCATGGGGCCATGCAGGGCATGAACTGGGCTGGGGGCATCCCCACATGGGAAGCATACCCCAATGACATGGGACCTCCTATATGGGAAGCATACCTGGGGTGGGTGTAGAACCAAGGCCCTCCCACGTGGGAGGGTTCCCTAGGTGAAAACCAAACTGGGGACACACCCCAGCTCAGCATATGGCTCTGCATGGTCAGGGGCTGGGATTTGATTCTCAGACCCTGGGGTTGCAAGATGAGTGCTCAACCTGCTGAGCCACCCCAGCATCTCCATTAGTTTGACTCCCCAAACATTCTGTAATTTGAATTAACTCTACAATATATAGTCTGTTAATCAGCATCACAAGTCTATTCATACTAAACCAGTTCGGTGATAACAGCCTAAACCTCTCCCCAATATTCTTCTCAGACTCATTATCTGCCCCCTTACTAATATTAACAACATGACTCCTGCCACTTATACTAATTGCTAGTCAACACCATCTAGCTAAAACAAAACAAAACAACAAAAAAAAACAAATCTGAAAAAAACTATACATCACTATACTAATTCTACTTCACATGTTTTTAATTACAATGTTTACAGCCACATAACTAATCATATTCTATATTCTATTTGATGGAACACTCCTGCACACTTTAATTATTATTACTTGATGAGGGAACCAAACAGAATGCCTAAATGCAGAACTTTATTTTCTATTCTATACATTAATGAGATCTCTCCCCCTCTTAGTAGTGCTAGTTTATTTCCAAAACCAAACAGTCTTCCTAAACTTTTTACTGATAACATACTGAGTAGAACCCCTATCATTAGCTAGAAGTAACATCTTCCTATGACTAGCATGCATAATAGCATTCATAATCAAAATGCTCCTACATTTTGGTTACATAAGTGTAAAAGCACATGTAGAAGCCCCCATTGCTGGGTCTATAATACTAGCCACTGTCCTATTAAAACTAGGAGGCTATGGCATACTGAGCATTGCAATTATACTAAACCCCTTAACAAGCTTTATAGCATACTCCTTCTTAATATTATCCCTATGAGGAATAATCATAACCAGCTCTATTTGCTTGTGCCAAATTGACCTAAAATCACTTATCGCATACTCCTCTGTTAGCCAAATAGCATTAGTTATTGTAGCTGTCCTCATTCAAATACCCTGAAGTTCTACAGTAGCAATGGCCTTAATAATCACACATGGCCTCACATCCTCAATACTATTCTGCCTGACAAACTTTAACTACAAATGTGTCCACAGCTGAACTATAATCCTAGCTCAGGGCTTACAAAGTATTCTATCATTAATAGCAACCTGATGATTACTAGCCAAGCCTCACCAACTTAGCTCTACCCTCAACCATCAATCTAATTGGCCATTTGTCATATCAGCATTCTCATGATGTTCTCTGTCAATTATCCTTATAGGGACTAACATTGTAATTACAGCCCTCTACTCCTTCTATATACTCATTATGACACAAAGAGGTAAACAAACACATAATAGCAATAATCTGAAACCATCTCCCACGTGAGAAAACACTCTCATAGTTATACACCTTATACCACTACTACTACTATCAATCAACCCCAAAATTATCTTAGGAACCTTATACTATAAATATAATTTAATCAAAAGAACTTAATAATATAAGCTAAAATTTCTTATTTATCAAGAGAGTATCCAAGAACTGCTACCTCGTGCCCCTATATGTAACAGTATGGCTTTCTTAGACTTTTAAAAGATAAAAGTTATCTGTTGGTCTTAGGAACCAAAAAATTGGTGCAACTCCTAATAAAAGTAATAAATCTATTCACCTCTTCCATCATAGTCTCTTTACTAATACTGATTATACCAAGTATAGTAATCATCTCCAGTGCCTACAACAAGACATACCCAAACTATGTAAAAACTACAATTGCATATGCCTTTGTAGTCAGCTTATTCCCCACACTAATATTCATTCAATCAGGCCAAGAAATAGTATTATCAAACTGACACTGTATAACCATCCACACCCTAAAAATAACACTTAGCTTTAAACTACATTATTTTTATGCTGGTATAAAAATAATATTTGGCAGAAAAGATGGCGGCATGAGAGGAGAACGCCGATAACTGCCTGGGAAGGGCCTTGTGAACAGAGGGTAATCCACAGGAGAAACCCTGAGAAGAAACCTCAACTAAGAGAACCACACAACACAGAACAACACACAAAGGTTAGAGAAAAAAGGGGAGAGCAGGAGAGGGAAGGGGAAGCTGTGGGTCGGGGACAGAGACTTGGAGCGCGGTGCGGGGCTGGCAAAAACAAAGGGGGGTTGGGGGACTATGGTCAAAGTGGAGCTGGATCGAGGGCGGGCTGGAAGCCGAGACCTAGGGAGCGTGGAAGCCCCACAAGACTGTGGACAATTTAATATCCGAACTCAAGGGACAACACACAGTGCCCTAATCAGATCACAGAGCCTAAAGTGGAACAGGGACTGTGGAGCAGGGCGGCTGCACTTCCCGGCAGGCGGGGTGAGAGCAGGACACCAGCCCACAACAGCTCAGCACCCCTGATTTACGGGGGAGATTGACTGTGAAGGAGCGCCTTCTGAGGACAGGGCTCTTGGAGTGAGGGCTGGGGCTTGAGTGGGCATAGCTGCATTGGACGTGCTTAGAGTGAATCTGGCGGTCTCAACAGAGCCGGGAGCATAGAGCCGCTGCCGCCTGAGCTAGAGTCAGTGCGTGCAGGGCTTTCAGCTCCCCACCCACTGGGCCGCTGCAGCACCTCTGCGTGCACGCACCGGGGCTTTCGATGCCCCGCCCACCGGGCTGCTGCGGCACCACTGCCTGCTTGCCAGCACGCTACAGGGCTTTTGGTGCCCTGCCCACCAGGCTGCTGCGGCACCACTGCCTGCCCGCAAGATTGGCTTTTGGCGCCCTGCCCACTGGGCCACGGCAGCACTGCTGCCTGCTTGCGAGCGTGCAACTGGGCTTTTGGCATCCCACCCACTGGGCCTCTGGGGCGCTGCAGCCCGAGTGCGCAACTGGGCTGCCGACCAGGTTGCTGCGGTGTCATTGCCGGCGCGCAGGACTGCGCGGCAGACCAGGGCCTCTGCCAAGCACCAGCCCATCCAAGTGCTGCCTTGCAGGCAGGCGTGGCTTACAGATATGATTGAAGGAGGGGCAGCCAGGTGGAGGAGAGAAAGACCAGTGTTCCTGCGCCCTGCCCGCACTGAACCGTGAGCCCCCCTGCTAAAAGAGGAATCTGCTATTGTGTCTCAGTCCTGCCCTAGCTGCTACTCACATGCCCCCACCCCTGGCCACTCCTTTACTACCGTGCTATCTCACAGCTAAGACAGCAACCTGAAGTGCCCCAGGACACAGAAGCTGTCTGCTTCCCCCAACCCTCTCCCAAAATCTCCTTCTCCCACAACTGAGCCCAAAAGAAAAAATAAAGAGAAGCCCATCTGATAGGCAAACCCCCAGAGGGAAAACAGACTCATGCGTAAAGCAAAAAGAACCACATCAAACACAATGCACACCTC
>PVKE010018712.1:0-29225 GCA_004027555.1 Craseonycteris thonglongyai
AAAATGGGGATAAAACCATTTAGAATAATTTACCCAATATACTTATTGTAAAGAATGTAAAGAGATGATGTCTCTAAAAGTCTTAGTGGAATATCTGATACAATAGAAGTTGCTTAATAAATATTAGCTTTGGGGAAGCCGGGATGGCTCAGTGGGTTAAGCGCTCACTTTGCAGCGCTGGGGACCAGGGATCGAATCCTGGCCCTGGCCCGTGCAGACCCATATGCTGAACTGGGAGCTCCTCCAGTTCAGTTCTCTCTCTCTCTGTCAAAAATAAATAAATAAAAATATATTAAAAAAAAATAAATAAATATTTGCTTCATTCTCTGAATGATAGGTAAAGAGGATATGGGTGGTGAAAGGGGAGAAAAAACAAGTTTCCATCAATCTATGTCATGAAAGGTAGTTAGTGCTACTGGCCTTTCTGCAACTCACAGGAGAAGTTTACCCTAAATGTGCTCAGGGAGACCTGAGATGGACCAACATAAAGCCAAAGAGGAAACATGACTGATGGGGTAAATTGTACAGTACAAACTTCAGACAGACAGACTCCAATACTCACTTTGCCATTTTCTAACTGTGTGTTTTTTTCTCTAACTGTGTGCCGTTGGGTAAGCTATATAACCTCTCCGTCCCATTTTCCTTGATATAAAGTAGTAGTAATGATACTTATCTCATAGAGAGGGCAACAGACCCCTGGCTTGCTTGGGCAACCCATTTTTTTCATTCTCTGAGATTTGATTCTCCTCTCTCAAAGAAGGGCTCTTGTAGCCATGCTTATTTCACATGAGTATGTCCCCTTGCTTCCCACAGAGGAAGAAACCGGGGTCACCTGACTTAGGAGACCCCAATACATTGTATAGGCTGACACAATCAGCTTCTCTCTCTTGGGGGAGAACTAAATGACATGAAAAAAAGCTTAACAAAGTGCACAGGGTATAATGGGGGTTCAGTAATAAGTAAAGTCTAGTTCTTGGCAACTACTCTTCAACTTACGAAACTTCAGCCCACAGTAACTGTGAAATGGATAGTTGGTATAAACCTCATGGGCAGTACAAGGGCAGGTGTGTGGATTTCCCCCAGGGTTTGGAGTGACAGCTCAAATCAAGAGAAGTATAAATCAAGAGACATTCCTATCTTTATATCCCCTTCATGCCAGAGACATTTATGAATGAGGCATGTATTAAACAGATTTGCCTGGAAACGCTTAATAATTCTCATGCTAGAAATTTCAATGCCATGATCCAGGTAGAGGTGAATTCAGATCTCAGACTGCTTCTTTTTAACAAGTCCAATGGGAACCAGCTGAGGTGAAGCACCGTTTCTGACCATTTTGCCCCTTTCTCGCCTGAACCTCCAAGTCTACAGCCTCAGGAATGGCTGTTTCCTTATCTTCTCCTCAGTGGGGTCAGCTCATTAACAGCAGCAAAACTTGCTTGGCAAGAGTTACATCTTGTTTTTCTCATTAAACTAGAACAGGCATCATGGTGGAGAAAAGATAGAGATTTCAGCTCCTGTGATCTTAGGTCTCCGAGAAAGGAAATGGTCTTCTTAATAAACAATAAACACACAAAGAAAGCCTTTCCTATTTTAGTATTAATTTTAACTATCAACCAGTATGTGAAAGACAGAATTTTTACCCATCTATGCACTTTTCATCTTTCTGTGTTTATTTTCTTTTCCCTTTTTAACTTCTTATGTAATAGAAATATTATCTTTTCTCTCTTTGCTATATAAACCTGAAGGTCATTTTGATTTTTTTTTTAAATAATTTTCATCCTAATTTAATTTTCTCAGCTGGATGTACAGATGACTTTACTTTATTGTGATAGAAAATTCATCCACATTCTCTTTCTCACTCCCCACCCTCCTCCATCAACACATACCCAAAACAGAAATTTTCATGGTTGAGAATTAACTACAGTGTGATGAATACATGTCAGGCATTTTCTAAAGATTTTACACATGCTGAGAAAATTCTGCATTGTTTTTGGGATATTGATAAGGACTTAGCATAAAATATTATTCTTCCAGTAGTCACAAAGGCACAGCATAGCAACCCTTACACTTTCTCTTAATTTATATACATATGCATGTGTGTGTGTGAATGTATATGTATGTGTGTATGTATATAAATCTGTAACTAGCAAGGTCTAATCCAGGTTTCTTTTCAAGAGAAACAAAGTCAAATGCACAGCTGGGTATGGCAGAAACACATAATTAGACAAACTGGATTTAAGAGTTACATAAGGTCTCCACTGAGCCAGTGAATAAGAAACTGACTAAAATGTGATTGATTCTCTGGTGCTTCCAAAGAAGGAAATATTTGGATGTGTGTGTTTTAGACAAATACAAGGCAATAGTGAGAATTAGGGTGTAGCTGGTAGTCTATGAAAAATTAGTCTACTGGTAGGAATGTAAAATGGTACCACAACTATGGAAAATAGTATGGAGGTTCCTAAAAAAATTAAGAACAGAGTTCCCATAAGACCCAGCAATCCCTCTTCTGGGTATCTACCTCCAAAATCTGAAAACATGCCATCTGTAAAGATATATGTACTCTTACGTTCACTGCAGTATTATTCAAGTGGACAAGATATAGAAACCTCTGAAGTGTCCTTCAATAAATGACTGGATAAGAAAGAAGTGGTAGATGTACACAATGGAATATTAGTTGGCCATAAGAAAAGGTGAAATACTGCCATTTGTGACAATACAGAAAGATCTTGAGATATCATGCTAAGCAAAATAAGTCAGACAAAAAGTTCAGAACCATATGACTTTACTCATATACGGGATATAAAACTGAAAGCAACAAATGAACAAGATATACAAACAAACAAAAAATCAGACACAGACAACAGTTTATTGGTTACTAGAGGGTAAGGTGGGGAGGAGGGTGGTAGAAGATGGGAAAGGGGATCTAATATATGGTGATGGAAGGAGAACTGACTCTGGGTGGTGAGCACACAATGAAATCTATAGATGATGTATTATAGAACTGTACCTTTGAATCCTATATTATTTTACTGACCGATGTCATCCCAATAAATTTAATAAAAAAAAGAGTTAGATTATACAGTGTTTCCAATTGGGCTGTTTCAGGGAGTAAAATATTGGCCATGGCTAAAAAGATGAGTTTGTTAGAGATGTGCCTACAAGGAAAGATTTGGCAAATACTATTTTGTAGTTATACTTTGGGGGAAGAAAAGAAAGTAGGAAAATTTACATAATATGTAACTTTTCAATAGGTTTATAACAACTCTTAGATAACTTTAGGTACAAGGAAACACAACATTATACATTATTATTTTATCTTTAGAAGTGGACCTTTCCAGCCAAGGCAAATATATTCTGGAGAAGATAACAAGGAACGACTATCATGTCAGACTTTTTCACTAAGAATATTCAAACCAGTGACTGAATATTGAAGACAAGACCCCATCCCCTCCACAGGATTAGGAAGCCAAAACTGAATGACTAATTTTTCCTATTTGCAGATAATATTATTTGCAAATTTGTCTCAAGGCAACTGAATGAAAAGTAGATGCTCTCTCTCAACAATCTCCCTAATATAAAGGGGGGCAGGGGGAGGGGGATGCAATTGTCTGAGAGAGTCCTATTTTCTTAAAAAGACTTATACATCCGGAAACTATCTAATTGTTACCAATCAATGTCACCCCATTAAATTTAACAATAATAAATAAATAAATAAATAAATAAATAAATAAAAAGAAAAGTAAAAAGACATCCTGGGTTAATTGACAAAAGTACCTCTGAGTCCCCATGACACCAATGCTTATGGCATTAGGGGCTTGTCTCTCAGTGTGCAATTTAAAAATATATCCATAAAATCCTTTCCAATAATGACTTCTTGTCTATTGATGCTGCCTAACTAATAAAATCTCTATTAGCAATCTCATGTTTGGTTTATTAAACTTTATAAAAAATGTTTCAAACATTTCTAATTCTTAAAACACGTGCTTGAGACAGTAGCAAGACCAAAAATGAACACAGTCCTCTCCCTCAAATTTATAATCTAGTTAAGACAGGTGTGTTGTAGGCAACTTTGCTATGTACTTGGTTGCTGTGCATCAGGAATTTTCTTTCATTATGATGATAAGAAATTTATTTTGAAAACGTATATTTTCCTTGTGTTACCATTTGAAGATATGGCATTTGTGTTAAGGAAAATTCTTTTATGTAACAAGTATGTCTTTATCACCATTATGACGCTAACTATAACAAAGTATTTCGTACTACTATTAAGCTAATGGTCAAATAACTGTTTCCTGCATTATTATGGGCACAGTAGTTAGTTTTAAATCAAATGGAGGGGATGCTGGGATGGCTCAGTAGGTTGAGTGAATGCTTTGCAGCCCCAAGGTCAGAGGATTGAGTCCCGGCCTTGGCCTTTGTGGACCCATATGCTGAACTATGGTGAGTTTCCTAAGTGGGGGGATCGTAGTTCAGTTCCTGCCAGGGTGAGCTTCCATGTAGGAGGCCCCCGGTTCAGCCCCCGGCTCACAGGGGTATGTCTCCCATGTGGGAGGCCTGCAGCCTGGTTCCCGCCCACTTGTGTGGAATAAAACTATATGGAAAAACTGATGATATACAACTATGAAGACTGCTCTGGGCCCTCCCCCTTCTCTCTCTCTCTCTCTCTCTGTCTCTACCTCTTTCAAAAACAATAAAATAAATCTTAAAAAAATAAACTATAAAATCAAATGGAGACCCTTAATTGCAAGGTTTTAAAAAATCTAAGTAATCTGATGAAGACATATAGCTACCAAATAGATTCTCATGTTTCACAAAACTTTAGGTTCTTGTCAACAGCTGTCTATCCAGTTATCAAATTGTGAATGTCCTACTTGGAGAAGACACCCACTCCCCATTTACTTATACATGAGAAAGCTTTTTGAAGTTGTATGCTTGCTATGGCTACAACTGAGATAACCAAAGGGAAATGAAAGTTGGCAGGAGAACAATGTGATTGTAATTTGGCTAGTGTCTGCTTCTCAGTCTAAAACTTTTTGAGAGTAGGAGAAGGTAGTCTTACAAGTCCTAAAAACTTTCGAAAAATGCCAGAGAGGGCAGGTGGGTTCAGTGTAACTTTCCCGAGGTAAAATGAAAGCTGTTTATCCTTGAGCAGGCATCCTAATATACCCCTGACACAAAGAAAGGATATTTGCTGTTGCTCAGTGACTGTTCATTGGATTGAGGGACATATATACTTTTCCAGGTCAATAACCATCATCAATCTTTCTTTCATTCACAAGACTGACCACAAACAAATGTTTTAAATAAGATACAATTTATTTGGTTTGATCATTAATAACTTTGTGACATTATGTCTTAATTCAGAATTCAATAAGAGAAAAAAAAGGAGAATAAGAAAATAATCATTTAGAATAACCCATCTATAATTAAAAACCATAGCTCATACTTTGGTGTGCTTTTGACTTTAGTTCCTACCAAGATGAGTGAGTAATGTTAGAAATACTTTATATTGTGTTAGGATCAAAGAGTTGTTCATTTTGAACTGATAAAACTTTTCTCCAAACTTGAACACTTATGGACTGAATTTCTGGTTTATAAAACTAAATTCAATGTTGATCTTGTCAGAGGGACTAGGAATAAGAACAAAAACACAGACCAATAAGAAAACAGAGACTTACGGTATCACGTTGCCTGTTATCTTTCCCCGATATTATCAAGAAGTAGTTCCATGTCAGTAGTAACAACAAAACCAGTGGTATCATGTAGAGCTCAAAGTTCCAGACAACAAAGAGAAAGAGCTGGAGGAGAAAGAAGAGGAAAAATAAAGATGAGTCTACCATGAATTCTAAATTTCATTAAATGGACTCTCTTATCCAAACTCCACTTCAAAAAACACCAAACGAAATGCTTTGGAATAGAAAGATTTATCTTGAAAATAAAGCCTTGAGAACTTGCTGGCCATTTTTCTAAAAGAGCAAATGATCCCTGGAAAGTCACAGTTAAGATTTTTACTTTAATTTCAATAAAGGAAAAGCGGTATCATTTCATTGTGAACAGGGCAATTTTAATTTTTCTCCTTCAGTGAGATTATTGCTAGGTTGCACAAGTAAAAAAAAAGAAAAGGCAGCAAAATAAGCTTCACTACATTGTCAAAAATAGCCACTCTATTTGTCTTAGTGATAAAGAATGAATCACTATTTAATACCAGAGATTTAAAAAATCTCATTTGGATAACACAATGTAACAACCATAATAGGCAGATGAAAATACCAAGTCTTCATCAGAGAGCCTCAAAGATTTCACATTAATAATAAAAGCATCATTACCACCATTTATTTTTTAAAAAAGGTTAGCTTAACATTCAGCATTATACCATAGAAATCAAACAGCTATTGAGAAAGAAAACAGAACAATTTTACCAGAGAAAACTTTAAAATGTCTATTTCTATTATCTTTTAAAACTATGTACTTTTCTAAGTTCTAAGTAATTTTTTTAAATTGTAAGACAAATATTAGATTAAGAACTCACTTAAGCTGCAGGAACTATTCTAAGACCATCTACATTGTAAAATATAAAGTGTGACTTGCCCGCATGCCCCACCAGACTCTTAGAAACCTGGATAGATTCATCGAAGTTCTCTGGGTCTGTGGCAGCTGCTGCCAAATTAAGGTAATGCTAAGTCATATGGCAATTAAGAGCTGGATTCCACTCCTTATGCTATCCAGCCCTCTAACCTTTTGGCACCTGCACGTATTTTCCCTTCATTTTCTTCCTCTGTAGAACAGGGATGATAAGAGTATCTACCTGAGGGATTGTGAGAATTAAATATCTGAAATATTTCAAGGATTTGACACACTGCTTAGAACTCAGTCAGTGCCCTAAAAATATTATTGTGTAAATGACATCAATACCTTACAAAACTCAGAAAGTTAATTTTAATGCATATTTTAATACTGAAAAGAGGAAAGTCATCTGCCTGCTCAGATGTAGCTGAGCCATGGCATCACTGGAAATTTGAGCCAGCTGGTTGGGGTAACACAAACACCTCGCATTGGACAGATCGGAAGGGTGAGGGGCTTTACCCTAAGAACACTTGTGCCAGGCACAGAAGCATGAGCTATTCGCAGCCTTCTTCTTTTTTTTATTGTTAAATTTACTGGAGTGACATTGGTTAGTGAAAATTACATAAGTTCCAGGTGTACAATTTGACAGTACTTTGTCTATGTGTTACAATATGTATTCACCAGTCAGAGTCAGCTTTCTTTTCATCACCATATATTGGGCTCCTCCAGCTCCTCCCTGCTTACCCTCAGGTAACCACTAACCTATTGACTATGTCTATGAGGTTTTGTTTCTTTGCTGCTTTCATTTTAAAATTCCTCACGTGAATGAAGTCATATGGTTCTTAGCTTTTCCTGTTTGGCTTATTTCGCTTAGCATGATGATCTTAAGTTCCATCTGTGTTGTTGCAAATGGCAATATTTTATATTTTCTTATAGCTGAGTAATAGTCCATCATATATATGTACCACAACTTTTTTTTATTATGTGCAGCCTTCTTAATAAACCTCAGCCAAGTCTACTGCCTAGAAACAGCAGAGAAAATGAAACTGTGGAGTGGTGGACTGAGCCTACATAGGGTTCTAAAGACAGATTCTGAGACTTACAAAGTCACTCTGCCTTATTGCTTTCATTTCTCAACAGAGGTTTATAGACCTAATCATCTCTCACATACTTTTTCTAACATTTAAAGTGACTTCATGATATTGAAAAGTGATATTTTACTGAATTCTTTGATATTTATAATTCAGATGGACACCCACAAGCATAAACAATGGTGTAGTAACCCAAGAAATGAATTTGGGACAGAATTACATGGTTAACTATAGATTTGTGATCCTGGATAAGAAAAATCTCAAATATGAAACATGAGACACATCCTTTTTTTTTTTTTTCACTAGAAAAGTGGAAAGATTTTCAGAAAAGGATAAGATTTCTCTTTAATATTTGAAAATTATACAATAAATATAAAGATGATACAAATTACAATTGATGGCTATAATTATTCTATTAAAATATATTTTAAAAGTTAATTATTTATTCAGAAAGTGAATTAAGGCAAATTTGACAGACATCAACACATGTAAAAGGGAAAATTATTTTTGGCTAAAACCCATATTAATTCTTTACACATTTATTTGTAAAATTTAGATAGTCACTAGACTATAAGCTCTTAAAGGAAGGGACTTATTTTTGTTGTATCCTGTTTTGTCCCCAGAGCCTAGTACAATGGTTGAAGCATAAGAGGTGTTCGATAAATATATATTTTCTGAATTAATGAATGAGTGGACACTGAGTTCCCAAGTCACTTAATGTCTTCCTAATTATGTGTATTAGTAAATGTATTATGGAGTCACTGTATAAAACTGAGTAACTTCAGGAAAATGTATTCAGAATTAGAACCTAGGATGTCTAACAAATTTCTCTTTGAGGCACATAAGGTAGAAATAACTTGTTACTTCTAAAAATATTCTCTTTGTATTCTGACTATGCAGTAATGAACTTGTACATTATGGTCTGAGCAGTCTTTTCTCTCAGACCTTCTTATATGGGTGCCTTTTCCATATACATTCACTTGACTCAGTATGTTCTGTCCTCATGGATGGGACTCAGATGATTCCATTGCTCAATATCACCAAATGTAATCAATTTTAACCTGTTGAAATTGTTCCTCCTTGTAATGTCTACTCATTGGTGTTAGAGTCCTGCTGTTACCCAGAATAAAGTTCCTTGCAATGTCCACATATTGGTGTTTGTTTCAGACTGGGTGTTAACCATAGAATTAACCTTTTAGATTATACTTCTATAAATAATCAAGACATCTGTCATGTCTTTTTCTTCTCTAATGTTCAGCGTTATTAGTTGCTTCAAGCACCAGTTACAAGGTATGGTTTCTGATATTCTCCATGGTGGACCTCATCTTCTGACCACATCCAAATCAATACATCAGTAGCTTTCTTGAAATATAGCACTCAGAATTGACAGAACACTTCTCATGAATATCTGTGGTTATTGACATGCATAAGAACATGAGCACCAGAATACAGGATGGGGAATCACATAGAAAAAAGACAAAAGAAGAAACTGCACTAGCTCTATGGATCCTGGCAAGGCAAAAATACTCTTTCCCTATTGTGTATTCTTTCAGAATCTAATTTATGGGTAATTAAGAAGAAGTTGGAAATATCTTAAAAATAAAGAGTGTACTCTGAAAACTATTAAGACATTGAAGAAAAAACTTGAACAAGATACAAATAAATGAAAGGACAGAACTTGCTTATGGATTGGAAGAATTTATATTGTTAAAATGTCTTTATTACCTAAAATAATATATGATACTCCCTGATATCAAACTATACCACAAAGCTACAATAATCAAAGTGAATGGTATCAGCATAAAAACAGATATATAGATCAATGAACTAGAATCGAGAGCCCAGAAATAAGTCCTTGCTTATATGGTCAATAATCTATGACAAAGGAAACAAGGATATATAATGTGGTAAAGCAGACTGTTGAATGAGTGGCATTGGCAACACTGCGCAGATACATGCAAAAAATGAGATTAGGCCACTTTCTTATACCAATTACAAAAATAAACTCAAAATGGATTAAAGACTTACATTCTATACCTGAAACCACTCAACTCCTAGGAGAAAATATAGGCAGTAAATCTTTGACATCACTCTTATCACTATCTTTTTGGATCTACCTACTCAAGCTAGGAGAAATAAATGGGACTAAAAAGTTCTTGCACAGTGAAGCAAACCATCAACAAAATGAAAAGACATCTAGGGAGATGTATGCCAATAATACATCTGACAAGAGACTAATACTCAAAAATATATATAGAACTTATACAACATAACACCAAAAATCAAACAATCCAATCCAAAACAATGAGCAGAGGATCTAATAGTGATCCTTTCCTATTTCTTCCAAAAAGCCAAGATAACTCTTAAGAATGGATTTTCAATGTCTCATTAGGGTAGCAGGAAAAAGCAGGCAGCCCAGAGAAAACCCAGGAAGACCAGACAATGCAAGACCTGTCCTTGTTCCTGACCACACTTTTTCATAGGTTTTGGGAGAAAAAGAGATAGAATAAGCTAAAATAAGGTAGAAAAAAGAAATCAAGTAATAAAAAAAATCACTGACACATCCTCAGAATATAAATACAAACCATAGAATGACCAGTATTTATCCTGACCACCTAATTCCAGAACCCCTTTTTGCCTGTGTGGGACAGGGAGAGAGGACTAGCCAATTCTAGAATTTCTCAACATTAAATTAGGCAATAAGAACTCTTGCACATTTGTACACTATTTAATTTTCTTTCATTCCATTACTATGGCATTCTTTTCTTATTTTTTCTCTTTTTATCAGTTTTCTTGCCTCCCTGACTCCCCTCCACCATACTTAAATAGGGAAACTTGGACTACCTACATTTTACTTCAGTGAAATGAATGTCTCCATTTCAAACAAAACACCTCGCCCTACATTAGTTATCATTGCTCATTAGACATTAAACCTATTCCCAAAATTTAGTTTTCTTTTTCAAATCACTAGGTGGCTGTTATAACTCACAATGAGAATTCTATAGCAGAAAATCTTCATGGGACAGTAGTTAAATGAGAAAAAGTACACATAACCTCCTTCATTAGAAAAATGATATTGAGAGGTTTACCAGTTATCCTGGTTGTTAGATGCTCTCTGTCTATCTGCCTTGGCCTGTCAACTGTGACCATGGGATCCCTCAAAGAGCTGCAGTGTAGTGCAGTGGAAAGAGCATGGGTGTTTGAATCAGGCTGTTTATTTAGTTTTATTGTTAAATTTATTGGTGTGATAGTGGTTAGTAAAAATTACAAAGGTCCCAAGTGTAGAATTCTACAATATATTATGTGTTGTATTATGAGCTCAGACTCCTTCCATTACCATATATCTGACTCTTCCTCCCTACTCCCTCCTCCTCCTCCCCCAGGTAACCACTAAACTATTGAGAGTTATTGCTTCTTTGTTGCTTTCAGTTTTATATTCCACATATGAGTAAAATCATATGGTTCTTTGTTTTTGTTTTTTTCCTGTCTGGCTTATTTTGCTTATCGTGATGATCTCAAGGTCATTGCGCTTGAGGCTCAGTTTATATTCAAGTGCTCCAGTCACTAGCCATATGATCCTGAACGAGTTACTAGATTTCTCTTTATCATCTGAAAAGTGGAAATTATCCTATTTAGTTTGCAGGTTTGAGATGGAATTAACCTAGTGCCTGGCATCTATAAGATGCTCCATGAGCAGTAGGTATTATTACAGGAATAGAGTGGCTTATACTACACATAATATTTGGGGTTTTTGTTTTTGTTTTTGTCCAGATTATTGCTTTTCCAGTATCTCTTTAGAATCCATAGAGAATGGTTGTTTCAAGCATAAGAGCTGTGTTAAAGAAGCCATGTCAACTACAGGAGGAAAAGATGATGAAATGAGTGCCATTTCCAGTATTTTTATATTTAACTTATGGTGACTGCATGCAGTAATAACCCCATTGGTTCATGGCTCCCTGTATCCATGCCTTTTGTAATACTCTCCTCTAATGACATTGGGACTGGGCATATGGTTTGTTTTGGCCAAGGGAAGGATAGCAACTATGATGATCACAGAGACTTAAAAAGCACTTGCTCACTGGGGCTTGCCTTGCACATCACCCCAGCTGAAAGACAGACAGCAGTCAGAAGCAAAGCTGCTTAACTGAGCAGAAGGTGACCACATGTAAACGAAGATATCCTTCTGACAACAGAAAAAACACCCATCAGAGCTTGGTCCAATTTGCTGGTCCAAAGAATCATCACTAAATAAATGGTAACTTTAAGCTCCTAATAATGTATTGGTTTGTTATACAGAAAAAACTGATACATATTCTCACTCCACAGGACCTTGGGTAAGTCAGTTATCTTCTTCTATTTTAGTCTATTATCTAAAAAATGGAGATGGTAGTACCTGCTTATGTCACAATTTGACTGTGGGGAAAAAAGTGATATATGTGAAAATACTTTATCACAAAATACTATGTAAGGCAAGTACTATCAATTTAGTACTTTTCATATTTAAAACTATTTCTGAAAAATTAGAGACTTTATAAGCTAATATTACAAGATAAGTGAATATGATAATTGCTCCTGGAGCAGTTAGAGTTTGGGTGGTGTTCTTTAGAGGGATTTGTGTGTGCTAGAGTAGGAAGGGGTTTGTTGGAAGGAAGTCATAAATTAAACACAGGGGTTGCAGTTAAAAAAATTTCCTAATCATTGAAACAAGAAAAATACAGATCTTTACAGAATGTCATTATTGTAAATGGCATTAGCATGCAGTATAAATTTTGTGAACTCTGAAATTGAAACAATTAGGTTTTTAAATGTTAACAATTTTTAACAACCGTATGCTCCTAGATATACAAGGATCTTGTTCTGAACTAGCAGTTTTATAAATGTCAATTCCTGTCCATAATTTTTTTCACTTTTAAATCCACATACCTTTTATTTAAGTGAATATTATCTTGCCTATGATATCAGTATCAATGCTACAAAATGCAATCCTTCAGTATCTATCTGGGCCAGACTTTAAAAGTAATCTACATGTTTGTTTGTTTTTTAAGATTTTTATTGTTTTTGACAGAGGGAGACAGAGATACAGAGACAGAGAGAAGGGGGAGGGCCCAGAACAGTCTCCATAGTTGCATGTAATCGGTTTTTCCACATAGTTTCATTCCACAGGTAGGCGCGGGGCTGCACAGGGCAGGAACTGGGCCAGGGTCTCACCCTGGTGAGAACTGAACTGGGGGCGCTCCCCAGTTCAGCATGTGGGTCCACATGGACCGGGACTCAATCCTCGGTCCCTGGGACTGCAAAGTGAGCACTTAACCCACTGAGCCATCCCGGTTTCCCCAGTCTACATATTAATCACAAGTATTCAGATTGGTTTTTTTTGGAAAACCTATAATTTACTGAAAGGCAAATAACAATTTGTCCTAACAAGTATCTTATATCACATTGCACAGAATTAACTTGAGGGGAAAAGTCCTGAGAGGCAGGATGGGAAAGCAGACTATTATCTTCATTTTACAAATGAAGAAATCGAGGCTCAGGACTTTGAGAATTGTTTAAGGACACTCCCCAAGTGGCCAGTCCAGGTCATATGATTCCCAACTCATTGTGCTTTTCCCACAATGCTCCACTGCCTGTAAGGTGAAGGATTTTACAGTGAATGTCAGGGCCCTGAAGATATTTTTTTAGGGGCTGATTATTCAATTTGTAGATTTCTTTATTTCTTCTTCTTCCGCTTGCTCTGGGATAACTACTTTTGCATTAGTGGAAAGGAATGGAATATTACTTCCTAGGTGTTCTGATAAGGGTTTGGTATGACAAAGAGGTCAAACACTAATGGTTGAAGTGAGGTTTGTGCAGTCAATTTCATTCTTTTTTCCTCCACTCTCTTGCATGGCTCTGAATAATCAAAAGTTGGCTATTCACAAGGTTTCTATTAAATGGGGTTTTCTTCTGTCCAAAATGTTTAGAAGAGGTTAGCAAGGTGGCTGTAAAGGCAAGGCTTGGAAAATGAATGACCCAATTCCATTTTTTACAGACAAAAAGAAAAAAGTCTTTTTCACATGAAGATTAAACAAACAAACAAAAATACGTTTCTACTCAGAAACTAAGTGAAGGTGGGCTAAGGTGTTTCACTTCGATTTAAACAAGGCAAATTATATAAAGTATAGTGAATGATTCAAAATTTTAAGATTTTATAGCAACACCATTTCTTAGTAGGTATAAGACAGGCACGATTTTTATTTCTTTGAGCCTGGGGTTTTATGAGTCCCAGGCAAGACTGGGACATTAACATCATCCCATCAATTGATGCTCTCATTGAAGTACAGTGGAAGTTGCATGCATTCAATGATCATTCAGTGGGACACATGACAGTATCCCTGGGGGAGCGCACTTCAAAAAAATCATTTAAGTTGGAATATTGAATATCCTATTCTTTTGCAAACTACAGTATATTTTAAAAGGAAATCTCATCCAAAATGATTAACACTTCCTACTGTTCAGGAAAAAAGCCTGCCCTTTCAGACTAACAGCTGTGGATCATTAGCTCTCCAGTGATGAGATGTGTTTGATGAGTATTTTTCTTTCTAATTAAGAGATGAGATTCTCTATGTGACTGTCTCTTCAGAAAGGAGTGAAGAAAAAATTCTCTGCCTATATGGAAAAGGCCATCTTCTGCAAAACAATTAATTATTTCATGGCCCTTTTAGAAAATCCTTTTCCTCTAATTTCAATTCACTTTTTTCTTAAACTTAACACATTTACACCCAGGCCTTCACAGTATTAACCCATTTTTCACCCAACCTTCACCCTCTGATATTTTTCTGTTTATCATTCAACAATATCTATTTCAGATAAGACAGAATGAGGAAATGTAGCAAAAATACATATATGTCTACTGCAACATAATGTACTTGGTATAGAAATATTCTCTAATGGGAGAGAGAGACCTCAAATCACGAAGTTAATAACTACATAGTGTTTGCCTTTTGGGGGAAGTAGGTTGATGCTTTTATCAATGTCATCCCAATAAAGTTAACAATAAAAAAATAAAATAAAATTGATCAATGACGCAAACAAAAGACAATGTAGAGGTGCCTAATTAATAAAAACTCATGTTTTCTTAAAAACTATTTCACCTCTACCAAAAAGGCTGGCACGAAAGAAGAAAGAGAAGGAAAGTTTAGTGGGACCTGAAATATGTGGTTTTCCTTTTGGAAAAGGCACCATCAAGGCTGAAAATTTTCTGAATTAAAAACATGGTTAAAGAGAATAAGAAGCAACTGACAACACTGTTTATGAATGAATCCCATCGATGGTCTCCTTGTATCTTTTTTGGCACAAGGAAAGAAAGGAGAGAAGAAAGGGAAGAGGGTCAACTTGCTAACATTCAGGTGCTATGCTGACACCTCTCCCCCAAGGCACATGGAAATAGTTATGAATGTTTCTAGTTGCCCTATGCTTGTTGTGAGAGAAGGGAGATATCAGCATTTAGTGAGTGGGACCAGGGGTGTGAAACACCCTGAAAACTTGCCTGTGTACATGTTAACAGCAATCCTTTTTGAGAAACACTGCCAATTTCTCACAGAGACAATGGGAACATTCTGCAATCAATTTAGTAAAAAAGAAACAGTATGTATATATATAAGCACATAGCGAAGAAAGCTAAGTATATTTCCTAGATGATAACATGAATTGTAACTTAAGGATTTAGGCTAGTACAGTAGTAGAGAGAAAACAATTCTCTTTTACCATCTACTAATGTTTATTATTGCTTAGAAGAAGACTGGAGGTAAACCTTCTGTGCCCACTTCACTTTGGATTAAGTCAGGCTACACACATCATCAATCTTCAGAACTTCATCTTCTGGGAAGGGGGTAGTTTCACCTTGATGTAAATAGCCAGATGGCATCACTACCTATTCTAAAGTCTTTATGTCTGGTTGGTTCCACTAACGCTTTTTGTTCTACCTCCATTCAACAGGGGAGAGAAGGTAGACAAAATGAATGTGACTAATTCCAGCATCACAATAGCCTTGTCAAAGTGACTTTAAAGTACCACAGGGCGCTTTCTTAAAGAGAGGCTTTATTTTGGCTTAGATGATTTTCTAAAAATAAAGAGTAGCAGGGAATTGCTGACAAACTTAGACCCACTGGAGCATTCCAACTTGCTTTGCTGTTTCCTGTGGTCATGCCACCAGTGATATAGGGGGCCTTACCATGCTGATACACGCTCTTATAGAGTGGTTCCTCTCTTCTCTCAATTAGAATGAGAATTGACATGGTTCCCTCCACTGCTTTCTTTTTGAATAGTTTCAACCAGATATCAAACTGACAAAACATTTGTTGTATTTTGGGGTATATGTGTATGTGGCTTATGTATTTATAGAGAAAAAATAAAGTGCCTTCTCTATCAAACGATCATTTATACTGATTAGGTGAAATATGTCATGAGAACCACCTATTTCTTTTCTTGTGACAGAATGAGTATATGGTTAGGAGTAGAAAACCAATGAGAACTCAATTGATTTCAAAGGCAATACTTCGAATCAAATGCATATACTATAACTTCATTTATTTGCTGATAGTGCTGACAAATCATTATTTACTCAGATATACTTAGATTACTTATAAATACACATCAGAATGTCCCAATTCCTTACTGTGTGAAATGGTACACTGTATTTTTTGAAGTTGCTATCTGAAACTTAACGTCCACAATCTTAGTACATCCATGCCTTTTCAAAAAGCACAGCTTGACTGTACCTATTAAAGAAGCAAGTGTGACAACTAGATAGGACTCATTTGAAGATGTCTTTCTTACATATGACCCATGGAATCACCTACTGAAGAATCTCCACAACAAAATGGACCAAAACAACCTCAAAGATGGTGCTATCAACTAATCACAGCATAATGCACACTACTTTCCTTGATGGAGATATTATATCAATGAAATCTGCCAGCCAGAATGTTTGGGGAGTTATTTATTTATTTAGATGTTTTCTTTTTCTTTTTGAGCTTACAAGTTGTACTGATATTTTGTGTCATTTTTATCAGTCAGAGATGAAAGGCACTGACTTTGCTTTGAGAACACTGACAACTCCAAAATGCAAATCCCAGAGTAAGTCCAACTGGAGTGTCACATGAACCACACATGAATAACTGATAAGAAATCCCTGCAATGTTGTGAGTTTAAAGTTTTGTCAAAGTTTGGATGCAGAATGAAAGCAACAAATGTTTACAGATGCCTGGAGAATGGTGATTCTCTGAGGTACCTTTCATTAGAAATTAGTACATTACCTAGCAGTTTGTAATGCTTACCATGGTACCAAACACAGTTACATTTTTTTCATTTTAATAGCTTTATCATTCACAGCAGTTCTGCATTTAAAGTCAGGCTGAATGCTAAGTCATTCTTACAAATTACAGATCAACACATATTCATTATTTTAAATGACCAAAAATGGACAATTAAGTGGAATTGGTGAAGGGTATTATTTGGTCCAAGAGGAGGTGTGCTGGTATTCAGTAACAAGCACTCTAAAAAAATACTTAAGGACTAAAATTAAAGGAATATGTAAAAATGAGTTAAGGCTATTATGCTCATAGAAGCTGTCTTTTTCTAGTCTAACATTTCTCTAGGATCCCATTGGTTCTGGAAGGACCCATGACTATCTCACTAATATCAGTTGTAATATTTTCCAAGTTAAAAAAAAAAAGTGTTGTAATGTTAGTTCTCAATTTGTTTTTCTTTTCTTTATTTATACCTTCAGTGTCAGTGAAAGAAGCATCTGTTTTCCCATGTTATTCCAGTCATTATACAATGTTCTTATATCCTTTCATATCTTCTAAGTTCTCAAACTATTGTTTACCAAAAATGTTGGATTAAATGTGATATTTTACTTGGGGATATGGTCATGCAAATGTACCATTTCTGGATATTTGCTAGTACTTTAGAAGTGCTGTAAAGATTTGTTAAAACTTATCAAAGATAGTTTTAAAATTTTAAGTAAATGAAATCAGTTACCATTACTATTTTTGAAGTAGGTTCTTGATCAACTCTCACTTGTGTGTGTATCAATGCAGTATCTAGACATACATATCCAATATCAATGTTTGCTGATGTACAAAATGTACAATTTTCCCTAAGCTTGAAATCTGGCTTTAAAGCCATCACTATCGTGAACAGGTACAATATTTAGGGCAACAGCTGGCACTTCAGTTGCTCATGGGGGGAAACTCCCTCTGTTCTATTTACTGTGCCAGAAAATAGGATACCCAGCTATGTAACAAGCCAAACACATGTTAGTTAAGTCTGTGATACAAGTTATTTTAAAAATTAGTCCAGTAGTCTTTATATTCCCCATTCTATCTTGCTGAACAACACCACTTTTAAAAAGCAAATGATCAATCAGGCTGACTGCTTTTTAAAAAATTTTTATACAGGAGCTGATATGCAGAGGGTTGCACACTGCCAAGTTTTGGCATGTTTGCTACCATTCTTATTCATTTCCACTCAAATTATCCCACTCAAACTCATCCAATTTATCATGAATATCTTCCCTGGGTACTGATTTCTGATCTTTGCTTTTATTTTTCATAATATAACCTAGCAGTTACTGCTGGTTATTCTTTGTCCAGATTTAATATCTTCATTTCAATCTTAAAATCACAGAGCCAAAGTCAGAGGGCTTGCTTTTAAATTTCTACCCTCATAAATAGATTTAAGACCTAATAATATCATGTATTTCAGCTATCTTACCAGCTTTTGAAACTTCATCTCCCATTCTGTCTTATAATTTTCTAATTTTCTCCTTCACTGGTCTCATTCCCCCCAATCCCTCTGTTCTGGAAAAACTTCAAGAGTTATCTTTAGCAGCTCTAGCTATGTCTGAACATTTCTCTTTGCAATTCAAATAATCATCTTAGGCTTATTTTAACAGCCTCCTTTACTCCATTCCATCTTTTACCCTTGCTGTGTAATGTTTACTGATGAATGTCTTTCTCCCATTTCTTAACAGATCTAAGTGGTCTAGTAACTGATGGGAAGCCTAGAGGTTTGAACGCTCAGTATACATTTCCCTTGGCTATTTTCCACACCTCTAAACATTCTCTTAAATGCAACAGGGCTGTGTTTCAATGGTAACAGAAGTTATCAGAGAACAGTAGTTTAGACAGCAAGCAAGCTGAACTCCAACTGTTCAAACAGCCTGACTTTTACAGTAAAAGGAAAGGCCCTGGGCCAAGACCACTGAGATGAGCAGGTATTTTTAGTTCACTTGTAGGCCAGCTCTAATGTAATTCTGAAATGTTTTCTTCAAACCCAACGTTTTTAGGGCTGTCCAAATCTGTTTTCTTTTATAGCAAGTACAAATTCTTGGAGCAAGGGAAGCATGCGTATCATTTGCAATGCTGCTGCATGTCTACAGTGTTGATGCCTGATGGCTCAAATTAGTCCGCAAAACAGATGAGTGCATTGTAATTAGCTCTTGTCAAACTGTTAGAAATACAAAAAACATTTCCACTGTAATAAAAATTACGAAAAGGAAAAATCTCTATCATTTTCAGCCAAAATAGTTCCTGAAATGTCTGGTAGTTTAGGATTCCAGTGTTCTAAAAGAAGGCCATTTCATTTTCAGAAAAGCTTTCATTGCATTGACATGGAGATGCTGAGATATATTATCTTCCAGGCATTTTTGTTGTTGTATTCGATTGCCTATAAAACCACATTTATAAAAATGACTTGTTGGGACATATTTTGTTCAGCTACACCGTACTGGTGTATGATTCTCAACACTTATACCTCTTTGAGTATTTTAATAAAGATTTTCAAAACTTTTTCTACCACTGTGTTAGTATTATTAGTTTTCCTGAATAAATAAATTTTGCATTCTGTTTAAACAAAAGCGAACATTAAGGAGGCAGAATGGGATAATTTTGATACTAAACTCTCATGGAATGATCAGTTTCTTAGTGACAATTTGGATATTTATTGTTGGGGCAGAATGCAATACACTACATTTTACTCAACATTTAGGTTATTCACCAGTTTCAGGATAGTTCTAGAGTTCTCTGGAATATAATGTCCTCTGAAAGAAAAATATGGGCTATTAATAGGTGGCTTTTTTACTTTTAAAGATTTATTTTATTATTTGAGTGAAGGTGAGAGACAGAGAGAAAGGGGGAAGGGCCAAGATCAGTCTCTATAACTATAGACAACCTACATCAATAGGTTGTTATTTTAAAAAGTATTTATAAATATTAACCAAAAGATGGTACAGTTTAAAATTAGGTCAGCTACACCAAAAAACTACCACCTTCTTCTTGTCTTCAGAACTTTCCCAAACATATTTTCAGATGTACTTGTGGGAATGAGTAGGATGGTATAAATGTATCTATCCTTAAAGGTAATAAAATGACCATATATACAAGTTAATACAAAATTCATAATAGAGCTGAAACCACAAAACTTCTAGAAGAAAACATAAGAGAAAATAGATGTGACCTTGGGCTAGGCAAAAAAATCATATATTTAACACCAAAAGCACAATCTAAATATGTGTTTAAAAATCAGACTTCATTAAAATCAGAAACATATATGCTTTAAATCACCATTAAGAAAATAAAAAGATAAGACAAATACTGGGCAAAAATAATTGCAAATCATATATGTATCTGATAAAGGACTTGTATCCAGAGTTTCTAAAGAACACTTAAAACTTAATAATATAGAGACAAAAGCCCAATTAAAAAATGGGCAACAAATTTGAATAGACATTTCACCAAAGAAAACCTATGAATGGCTAATAAGCACATAAAAAGATGGTCAATATCATTAGTAACCCAGGAAAGGTAAATTAAACTACAAGGAGATACTGAAGGGCAGTAATCACAGCAGAAAAGTATTAATTGGTGATGATATAGAGAAACTGGAACTCTCATACATTTCTACTGAGGATATAAAATAGTATAGTAACTTTGGGAAACTGTCAGGTAAACCAACTTAATATACCAACCCACAAATCCATTGCTCGTTATCTATCCAAGAGAAATGAAAACATATACCCACATAAAGACTTGTACATAAATGCTCATTTACAGCAGCATTATTCATAATACTCTCAAAATAGAAGCAACCTAATTATCAACTGATAAATGGATAATCAAAATGTACTATATCCATGCAATAGAATATTACAACAATAAGAAGACACACTGACACATGATACGTCATGGACTCAGAAACATTATGCTAAATGAAAGAAGTCAGATGTAAAAGATTATACTTGTAAGATTTCATTTATATGCAATCCCCAGAAAAGGTAAATCACTAGGATAGAAAACAGATTAGTGGTTGAGAAAGGCTTGAGGTTGAAATAGGAGTGACTGTAATTGGCATGAGGGATCTTTTTGAGGCAGAGATCATGTAAATCTGCAAATTTATTAAAAATTAGTGAATTATACATGTAAAATGAGTGAATGTTATGATATATAAATTATACTTCAGTAAAGTTGTTTAAAATAAAAAGTGACAACTTCTGTGGAGGTAAATTCTAATCCAAAGAACTGAGAGAAACTAGACACAGGCAATGAATGATCACTGATCTTGGATGTATCATGCCAACATTCTAAAAATATTTAAAATGCTAGTTGATGACACCATCTACAGGATGATTCTTAGGACAGTTGCTGCTCCTTTAAGTTCAGAGAAGTTCCACAAAGGCTATTAAGAAACAGCTAATGTAAACAGTAACATCAATCACTGCTAATTATAATTAGAAAAGTAAGTCCTAGAGGCAGGTGATGAAAAAATGGTAATAAAATGCTACCACCTGGGGAAGCTGGGATGCTCAGGGAGTTAAGCGCTTGCTTTGCAGCCATGGAGCCTGAGGATCGAATCCCAGATCCGGCCCAGGCGAACCCATATACTGAACTGGGGTGTGCCCCCAGTTCAGTTCTTGCTGGGGCCTATGTGGGAGGCTCCTGGCCCAGTTCCTGCCCTGCGCAGCCCCGCGACCACCTGTGGAGTGAAACTATATGGAAAACTAATGCTGTCAACTATGGAGACTGTTCTGCGCCCTCCCCCTTCTCTCTGTCTCTCTCTGTCTGTCTCTCTCTGTAAAAAAAAAAACACAATAAAAATAAAAAAGAACTTCTATTATAAAATGCTACCACCTTAAGGCAAGACTATTATGTAATTAGTTTGAAATTCATAAAAATATGATCAATTTTCAAAAAGAAAATATTGAATTTCTAACCCTCTAAATAAGAAGTTGCTGAAAGGATGCAAAAAAACCCAAAACATATATATATGCTAAGGAAAACTCAGAGAAGGTAGATACAAGGAAAACATAGAAAAGGAAGGATAGCTTAGAGCAACAGGCTGAAAGAAAAAAAAGTTAAAGCACAACAGAACAAATCTTAGCATAGGAGAATGAAGATAGAGCATACAAGGTCATTTGTCCTGACCAGAGGAGAGCACTACTGGATAAATATGATACTGTTTCCTTACTTTGTAATCATGCTAGGGATTCTTTCTTTATTTATTTATTTAGATTGGTTTTGACAGAGAAAGAAAGAAGAATGTGGGCCCAAAGCAGTCTCCATAGTTGTACATCATCAGTTTTTTTCCAACCTGGCTCCATTCCACACAGGTGGGTGGGGGCTGTGCAGGGTAGGAACTGGGCCAGAGACCTCCCGCATGGGAAGCACACCGCAGTTCAGCACATGGGTCCCCAAGGGCCAGGGCTGGGATTCAATACTTGGTCCCCGGGGCTGCAAAGAGGCACTTAACGGCTAGGGGTCCACAAACTACGGCCCGCGGGCCACATGTAGCCCGCCAAAAACATTTATCTGGCCCGTTGGGTGTTTTTGCCACCGCTGCCTGTCCTGCTTAGCAGCCGACTCGTCCCGGGCCTGCAGTGTGCATATGTGGACATGCTGAGGGACAGTGAACTGGCCCCCTGCTTAAAAAGTTTGAGGACGCCGGTGTGAGTCTAAGCCATCCTGGCTTCCCCCGGAAGCTCTTTTAATTTGGGCGTAGAGTCTCAGTTTTTCATTTGAATTCCTCAGTGATCTCTATTACCAAGTTAACCTACAATACCACCTATCAGAAAATGAAACTAGTCGTTCCCCACTTCCATCCACAAAAGTAGCAGAAAAACATTAGCAAGGATTTATTTTTCTGGTCAGCAACAGTCAGCAGCTCCCTTTGGTTGGTTCGGTTTGTTTTTCTTGGGATATTACATCAAGAAAATAGAAATGAAAATTGCTGAACACAGCAGGAAGAGTGAAATAAATCTGAAAAGCTCTTTAAACTATTTTTATTCGAGCACTTCTAAAACTCGAGGATAATTCTGTAGCTTCCTATGAGTATATGGCTGCATCATACATTTCTTAAAATTTTTTTCATGAGAAAGCTTAATGCATGTGTTCATAAGTTAATTAAACTATATCAAGCATGGAAAAGCAGGTGAGTCCTGGCAGACTTTCCATTGTTTTTATAGCCATTCTCTCTATCAATAGCGCAATCTAAACTGGCTCCCTGTTCTGCTGTCAGTGCCACAGAGGTATTCTATCTCTCAGGGTGACAGGTGCAGCTTTGTCCTCCAACTGCATGACACTAGGCAGAATCCAGCTCACCTTTTAGAAGCTCACTGTTGTGGCAACATTGCACTTCTCTCATTTATGGCACTGCCGTTCAGACATGTTTGACCATACTTCTGTCCAGAAGTGTGCATCACGTTTCTTGCTCTGATCAAGACATCAACTCAGTGGCAACTCTGGATTCAGTGTCTGCTAGTGTAATAAAGAGGAAGCAAGATGTTTCTTCTTTTCTGGCTCTAGCTTGATCGTGAGGAGGCAAAGAAAGGTGTATGGCTTCTAAATAGCAACTAGATAAAGAGTACCTCATTGCAAATTATAGCAAAAGTAAATGGATTTGAGCTGATATCAAAGAGACGACAATATGCTCCCTAAAAACAAAATATGTACCATACCATCTATCAGGAAACTCTCTGGATTGTCTCTATAGTTTTTCCTGTCCTTTATGCCTAGTCTGTGCAAACTAAAAGGTAACTGGCATACAGATAGAGTGACAGAGCCTAAAAGAGAACACTGTGAAAAGGTAAATCATCAGGTCTGAAAAATATGTCCTAAGATTTCTCCCACAAAATGACTGGCTATTTTTTTTTTCTATTGACAAACTTTATGCATGAGAGCCTTAAATCAGCTGAAACATTTTAGTGTTCAGAGAAAATAGATTATGCATAAATACACTTACAAAGAGTGTGTATGAATTTAAAATAAGATGTTTGTGTATGTGGATATAACATAAAATGTGTATATATAAACTTACATCATATCTATACTTTTTAGTTATCCCACAAGTAGTATTATTTTTTATTTTTTTTAAGATTTATTTATTTATTTATTTTATTGTTTTTGACACACAGAGAGAGAGAGATACAGAGACAGAGAGAGAACCAAACTGGGGGAACTCCCCAGCCCAGCACATGGGTCCGCAGAGCCATCCTGGCCTCCCCAACAAGTAGTATTATTAAGGGATTATTTACAGGACTCTCAACTGTAAAATAGAAATATCAATTCAATTATAATGTGAAAGTTCATTAAATGCTGTGAATGATATAATTTATCTCAATTCTAAGGAAATAATTTTATACAGGATTAATATAGTGTTGTTTAATATAGTTAAGGATCTTTATTATTCTTTAATAGGAATTGAAAATGAAGCCTACTTTAAATAGTTTTAATTAAATAAAATTACTACCATGGAGGAGTAATTATATCTAAGCATTTCTATGTCTCAGGGGACTAACTTTTTTGATCTTTATAAGTCTTATTTATTTTTATCCCCATTTTGCAGATAGAAAAGTTGAGTTTAAGGTGAACAAAGTATTTTCTAATATGTATATTAACCATAATTTTTTATTCCTACTTCACTATCTTATTTCCAAATATATGTTTTCAAAGCTTATTAAATGTAAAAAAATATTCTTATATGACTCAAAGGCATCATTTTGAGAAATTCTTCCTATTTAAAAATCTATTTAAAAGACTGTGTTAAACATAAATGGTGTCAAAGATAAGGAATGTTCTTGATAACTGGTACTGAAAACCTGTTGAGAGAGAAATCCTATATCTTACTGGAAACCTCTTATCTTCTCATATCTTCAAGACTTACCCAGTGCCTTGGCAGAGCTAAAATGTGACTGGCCTGACATACAGAAGTAGTTGAAATTTGCTACATCATAGCCTTACTATTCTACCATCCTTTTGGGTCTTAGTCCCATGATGCACTGGGTACCCCCAAAAGTACAGTGTTTGCCTTTTTTTTGCTTTCATTGTCGCTTCTTTTTCAACCTCAATTCTAGGTAAGTTCTAGTTGTATTAGCCTGACTAGATTTGCAACATAAGAAAGTTGGTGTGGGGAGGGAAAGTGGGAGAGCATTAGTCCCATTAAAAATCAATAAATCAACTTATTATTCATATGTGATATTTCCTAGTCTCATAGTTGTTGGTTCAAATATATGATGATTACAGCCTTTATTAGGATTGATGGCTCATCCACTTTCAGTGCACAGTTATCTCTTGTTGCTTTACTCAACACCCTGAATTTCCTTGAGCAAACCCCCCACCACTTTGAATGGATGGCTTCTGATGATCTGATTGCACCTCTGGCTGCAGAGGGACGCACATTTGACCAAGACCTTGTCAACAGAGAACAGCACCTGCTACTGGTCACAGTCATTGGTTCAAGGATGGGCCAATCAGAACAAGTGAGACTCAACTCTGGGACTTTGGGCTTATTGAGAAAGAGAATCTCTTTTTTTCCTTACCAAAAGCTAGACAAATGTAAGCCTACAGGTGCTGATTGCCATTTAGGGGAAATTCTGCCTGAGACCAAGGCTAATACAGCCAAAACCAGGATAAGAATTGACAAAATCTGAGTCCTGATTGAATCATTTGAGCCCTTAAATCCGTAAGTATTTGAAAATATCATTTGGCACACCACACATATGCATACAAAAGAAAGGAAAACAAACAGACAATTTAAACATTTCAATGTAATTCATATAATTTTTGAAAAAGTTAATTTACCACCACTGCTGGCTCGCACCAGACTGACTTAATTAGAATCTCTGGCAGTGGCCCTAGAATCTATATATTTTAATTATTCCCACCATGTTTCTGATAAGGGAATTTAGGGAACTGATATGAAGTTCATCAGAGTTTTCATTCCTTTTCCAACACCATCAATGGGCCACATGAAATTCACATTATGTCCCAGAGGCTCCCCAGAGAACAGACCATAAAACAGACCATAAAGAACCTGAGGGCCACAGCTATTCTCTTTCCAGTAGCTGTAAGACCACCAACCCTTTTCTACTCCTGTCAAGAACGAGAAGAAACTACAGGTATGTGGGAGAGACTCTAATGAAGGGAGGTCACCTTTCTTCTTTTCAATAACCTCTTGGTATATTAAAACTGCCTCTAACCCTTCTGTGTTCTGAAAAAATGAGGGGCTTACTTTACTGGTACCCATTTGACTAGTACTGGTTAGAAAAGTAAGATTAAAAAAAAAAAGTAGGATGACTAAATAAAATAAATTTTAAAGCAGACAACCAAATTCAATTTTTCTCATTGTTTTAAAAAATTTAGGTATGCTGTATAGACAAAACAAAGTCTGTCTGTTAGTTCTTGGAATGCAGAACAAGGGATTTTCTTCAGGACATAGTCTACTGAGGTGTAAATGGAGTAAGATCTCAATGTAGTGGCTGAGTTTCTTACCCCACTTCATAGAGCTTACTTCAAATTTGCCCTTCTGTGTTTGTGATTGGCTTCTTCACATAGAACAGCTGTGTAGAAAGGTTGAGATAAAATCTTCAGACATCTACTACCTTCAGATCTACCATACTTAAGGGTAGTTTCCAAGCCTTGCAGATTTGTTCTTATATAACAATTCTAATTGTAAGCAATAAACCCAGTGTGACCAGCTCATTAAAAAGAAGACATTTGTTCACCAAAATTATCAATTTTCTTTTTTTAATCTTTAGATGTTCTGGGCTAGTTTCCCACATAATAGCTTACAAATCAACTTTCTCAGGCCAAAATTTTACCTGAGGAACAGGTAGATGCTAGACATGGTATTCTAGCACTGACAACTATGCCTTTCAGAGAACTGGCCACAAACAACATGCTTTTAGATGGTTCATTCTGGAACTTCTCAAAATGGACAGGAATTCACTCAGAACAAGCTGCACGAGGTCCGTTGGTCTCCAGTGATTAAGGATCCTATATAATCTGTCCCTGTGTCATCTTGAGTTGGGTTTTATGAACAAGGTGTCTTGATGGAAATTTCCACTGACAAAATAGAATGTGTTCTACCCTCCTTCACTCTAGCCAACATCTTTAAAAATTTCTCCCTTAATGGCTTATCTCTTTTGACTGAAAAGAGAAGAGAGAAAAAAGCAGAGTAAAAAGAGAAGACAGAAAAAGCATTTCTTAAAGTACTGTCATAGCTTTATTGTCATAAAATAGGTGTGAGCTTAAAAACAAATAGCCTACTCTTTAGTATCAAAAATGGCATTAAGATTAATCATCCTAAAACCCCAATAAATCCTCTGGGCAGATATTCTGTAGAACTTAAATCCCTTACAACTAACCACTGTGAACAGGATTTCATCACCTAAAGTTAGCAGGTTCAGGTGGAGGATCCACAGGAAGTTCTAAGGTTAGCTATTCTAATGGGACCTTCCTTACACCTACAGGAGTGGGAGTTTCATAACTCTAACATTTTTGCATGCTAAAATAATCACAGCCATGCTCTTTGGCATAGAATTCTGAGGTTTGTGAGAAAAATCTTGTCCTGTTCTCAGCCCATGTCCATGTGAAGGCGAGGTGGCATTTTACAGACGTATGTTTTGGTTTGGCTTCTCAACTTTTAAGAGTTGTCAACTATATTCCTATCTCAGCTGAGGCTTAAAGCATGGTCTGTCCCTAATTGGCAACAGAATATTTGCACTCCAAGTACTTGTCAAAAGAGGATAAAGCTGAATGCTTGCTGCCTAGCGCCTATCAAAAGTCATGAGAAATTGTATTTATGGAAGGTTGCCTGAAGGACAAACATTCCCTTTTAGGTCTTCTTAATTTTAATTTGGATTTGGCCAAACCAATTGAAAGTAACATACTGAAACTTCATGGCTATGCAACTTCAAAATAATAGTTACTATTTGTGGTCATGTGCGTACCACTGAGTGAGGTGCTTTTCATACATTAGTAGTAATCTTTAAAATAATAATGCAAAATAGGGCTTACTATCTCTATTTTATAGGTAAGGAAATAATCCTAGCACCATGAAATCATTTGCTGAAGACCACTCGGCAAGTAAATGGCAGAGTCACAATTCAAACCAAAGTCTATCTGGCTCCAAATTTCATGCCCTGTATATAAAAGTGAGAGTTGCTTTTTCTGAATTACACTTTGGTGTTGCAGTAGCCTCTATTGAGTGAAATTAAGAAAAAAAAAAATTCTATAAAACATAGCATTGTGTTTTTGTTCGTATTATACAGAGTCAATTTTATGTAGGGTCTTAAGAATTTTTGAGGCCTAAGAGTATCAGAAATAGCTAGGCTTTCACTGAGCAACTAATAGGCTTAATATAAAAATACTACGAAGGTTGTGACTGATAGTGTTTTTCTTCATTTACATTCTGGGAAGCTCAGATCCCAAATTTTGACCTTCCTCTGTGTATCACTTAAGCTATGCATTTTATATGCCAACTTCTCTACTAGCATCACCTTATCCTTCTGCTCTCTGGCCATCATTGTGATTCCTTTACTTACACTTTAACTTGTTATACTTCATATATTTTTGCAATCCACTTTTATTATTTTTTTGGGATGAAATAGGATATAACAGAATTCAAATAAGAAGTCTGAATTTATTAGGCGTTTAGTTTCATGAGCGGTGCTAATTGGCATTATTTGATCTTTTTTAATCCTTACAGTAACTGTGAATTAGGTTATATTATTAGCCCCACCTTACATATAAGGAAAATGAGGCTCAGAGAGGTTAAGTTCACATAGCAGATTTCTGGCTTACTCTAGAATCTGAACTCCTAACCACTATGCATGTGTCTCCTCAGCTCTATATCATAGTTAAGAAGAAGAGAAGGACACAACAGAATGGGAATAAAAAGAGACATGGGGGAAAAGAAAAAAGAAGTGATAGAAAAAGGACCCTGAATGAAAGAGAAGGAGCAAGTGAAAATAGATGAAAGAAAATTAAGATATGATTTCTGGTCAAGATGGCAGAGTATGTAAATGCTGGGCTTATATCCTCTCACAGCCACATCAAAATTACTAGCCACTTCTCTCATGAACACATACATACGGCCAACAGATATATGAAAAAATGTTCCACATCACTAGCAATTAGGGAGATGCAAATAAAAACCACAATGAGATACCATCTTACACCTGTTAGAATGGCTATAATCAATAAGACAAGGGATAACAAGTGCTGGAGAGGCTGTGGACAAAAAGGAACCCTC
>PVKE010018713.1:0-29223 GCA_004027555.1 Craseonycteris thonglongyai
CCCTCGATCCAGCTCCACTTTGACCGTAGTCCCCCAATCCCCCTTTGTTTTTGCCAGCCCCGAGCTGCACTCCGAGTCTCTGTCCCTGAACCGCTGCTTCCCTTTCCCTCTCCCGCTCTCCCCTTTTTTCTCTAAGCTTTGTGTGTTGTTCTGCGTTGTGTGGTTCTCTTAGTTGAGGTTTCTTCTCAGGGTTTCCCCTGTGGATTCCCCTCTGTTCACAAGGCCCTTCCAAGGCAGTTATTGGCGTTCTCCTCTCATGCCGCCATCTTTTTTGGTTTACACCTTTCAATTGTTGAAGTAACTTCTGGACTCATAATCACGAGGTCCAAGGTTCAATTCTTGGTTTTGGCCCGTGCAAACCCATATGCTGAACTATGTACAGTGTAACTGGTAACCCCTGAGGTGGCTCAGCAGTGAAGGTTCTTGCTTCCCATGCTGAAGGTCCCCAGTTCAGTTCCTGCCCTTCAGAGCCCCACACCCACCTGTTCTCTTCTCTCATATCTCTGGTTCCAGAATAGGATTTCCTTGGGATTCAAGTCCCCCCGAAACCTCTAGTAAATATGCTTGATACTGAATGAGTGCTAAAATGGGATCTCATATTCTAAAGTGAGCTAGTGTGTGACAATCCCTCCAGGGCTCAAACCAGATCTGCAATTCCCAACACGTACAATCCCTCCTTCTAACAGCAGGCCCCCTCCAGTATACATAAGGAAATTCCAGGGAGGGAGGGAGGGACAGATAGCAAGCAAGAGAGAGAAATGGTATATTTGGCTTACAAGTGAATTGTTTGTAGAGGATGGAAATCCCTTCAAGAACAGTTGGCTTACTGCAGACTGGCTGACCTACCCCTGTGCCTATTTGAGCAGGAGAACTGGGAGAGACAGGAAATTGTAGGAGACAGCCTGTTTTCTCTGGCTTAGTGTGACGACATTGTGTGAGGGTCCTGTGGGGCTGCTGGACGCCATCGCAGGTAGGGCTTTAGCTGTCCTGCCAGTACCTCATTAGAAGGCAGTCTCCTGGATGGGGAGAGCTCTATGACAAGAGGTGGTGTGGGGACTGCTTGACATACCTCCCCTGTACCAAGTGGGTAGAGAAAGGGGCCGCAGTGGAAGGGGAGCTAGAAGAAGGTGGAGCCACCCTAGATCTGTCAACCTCAGTGAATTATCTTCTCTCCCCATTATTTTCGAAGCTTTAAATCAAAATTTCACGTATACTGACTAAAATATCATATATTTATAATTTCATATTACATAAAATATACTATTGTTACTATATGTGAAATGTACTATTTTAAATAAGAAGCAGATCTTCTGATTACTTTTTAAATTTTGAACAATTGTAAGCTACACTTGCCAATTTGTTCCCTCAGATGAATTTAGATTGCAAAACAAAATTCCTCAGGGTTCATCTGAGCTTTGGTCCTTTCCGTATTTGTTTCTCTTCTCTGACAGTGAGAAATTTGGCTTCCATTTTCATTACTACACCTTCGTTCAGATTACTTGTTTGTTCTTCCTCTTGGATGTAACCAGTGTCACTGCTCCCTATGTGGATGCCTTGCTCACCACAGCCATGTTCCAACATCCCAGGCCAGGTCTTAGCATCTAGCACAGAGCTACCTGTGCTCAGGCAGCACCTCATCCCAGGCCCCTTCCTCCCTCTGCTCAGCCCCCACCTGCCATCACCCCACCTGATGTCTGGCTGCCACCCCATTTACCCTGACCTCTGCCTTAGGCTTGGATCCTCACACATGCCCAGAATGAAGATGCCTCATCTCTCCACTTAGGCTCCGACGCTCTGCAAGGATACGCTTCCTCACTCTACCTGCGTTCTGACACCGCTTGCCAGGATGCCAGTCCATGTGGATACCACCACCTCCCCCAGCTAGGGTGCTGTCACTATGAACTTGGTCAGTTCCGTGCACTGTTTCTTCACCTAGCTGTGGCTCTTGATACTCTGCTCTGGGTTGTTCATCCTACAAGAATCCATGTGTCCACCCTACTTGGCTTCTGACTTCCTACTCTAGGTCACCCCCTCACGTAAATGCTCCTCACATCACTCAGTCACTTAACTCATTCAGGACCACCCTCCTATCTGGACCTCTGCCTCACTCCACTTGGGTTTGGTGCCTAGATGCCTGCCTTATTTTGCCCACATAATAATGCTCTAAATTGTTCAGAAAAGAAGAGATGAAGATAAAGGGGAAGGGAAAGAACTATATTTGATTTTTGTATCTTTCTTTCACATGTATTTAGTAAATGCAGTTAAAAGGCAAATGAGATAGTTTCTGCCTTCCAGCATTTGCATTCTGCAATTGGGGGCAAACATGTCACCCAGTGTGCTAAGGCAGAAGTTTTTGTTAGGGTGCTATGGTGGCAGGTTGAAGGACATCAATCTCAGCAGCGAGGAGCTAGCCAGAGTAGGATGTTGAACCCACACTAACATTTACATCAGATCCTTTAGAAATTTAAGTAAGCATCATTTAAAAAGTGTTAGGATTACTAGGAAAACATAAGTCAGTTTAATTTACTTAAAATTCCTTTATTAATGAGAAAAATCTCATTACATGAGCAGTTCGGACCTTGTCTGCCTTTCTGCAAAACAAGAAATTTGTTTAAAAATTAATTCATGCTGCTTTGAGGACCTGCAAACTGCTTGAATATGAATTTCTACAACCACAAAAAAGAATTTAAAATGAAGCCCTAAATATTTTATAATGGGAATGCTTAATTTATGCTTGGAGCCGGCATGTCAAACCTCTGAATAAAAAGAATAAGGAAGTTATTCTTATATATTCGATTCCTTCTTGCTTCTTTTTACTTTTAAAAAAATCAGTGAAGCATATTATAAATAGAGGGTTTTCTGTCTTTAGGCTTTCTTTCCTGACCCATGCAGTATAGCCAAATGGTCTAACTCAGGGAAGACATCGTTCAATAGGCCTGAGAATCGTGGCTGGGTGTGAGCCTTGTGTCTGTTGGCAGGCTTGAAAATGAGACTAGAGATTTGAACCCTGGGGAATTTTTTTGGATGCCTAGCTAGCTTTCTTAACTTGTTTTTCCTATATATAAAAATTAAGGTGTGTATATTTTTTCAGAAAGAAGTCATATGCATAAAGTAGTTCAGAAAAATAAAAAAATAAATGAATTATGGAACATCTTTCTAGCCTGAGAAAACAAAAATATTTCTGATAATGATTTTGTAAGTCTGGGCATAGTTTTTTTTTTTTTTTAAGATTTATTTTATTTTTTTTGAGAGAGACAGAGTGAAGGGGGAGGGCCCAGAGCAGTTTCCATAGTTGTACGTCATCAGTTTTCAACATGGTTTTGTTCCATGGTGGATGGGGGCCACGCAGAGCAGGAACTGGGCTGGGGGTCTCCTGCTTGGGAAGCATGTCCCAATTCAGTGTATGGGTCCATGTGGGCTGGAGCTGGGATTTGATCCTTAGTCCCTGGGGCTGCAAAGCGAGCACTCAACCAGCTGAGCCATTCCATCTTCCCTGAGGGCATAGTTGTTTTATAGACTGTATTCTGTGTTTTTATTTATTTTCAGAGTACATTGAAATTGAAAGTTCAATTTGGGGTAAAAGAAGCTATTTTGGTGTTCTCACTATGTTGGAAAGGTGCAGGTGGTGATTTTGGCTATCGATGGTAGTTGAGGTACGGTTCTGCCGTTCATAAACCACATGATCTTGAGCCAGTTACTTAACATCTCTCAATTTCAGTTTCCTCATGTGTATGATGTGCATAATAATATTGAGAAAAATTATGTCCTTTTCCTAAAGGTTGTTATGTTTGCAGATGACTAGGTTGATGAGCTAAAGAGATAATCCAATTTCTCCACACAAATTTCATGTCCAAATAAATTTATTTTTAAGGAAATTACTCTTAATGTGCTTGGTTCTTTGCAATAGTACTTTTAGAATTAAGATAATTTTACTTAGGCAAAAAGTATAAAATAAAACCTCCCCCAAACCAACAGAATAAAAAACAGAAAGCAAAACCTGATAGCTTTATACTTCCTTGGTACTTAGGATTCACTGGAGTAAGGACAATACTTTAATCTCGAATGCAATTTCAATTACCTAGTGAGAAATAGCTGTGTTGGTTGCTAACAGATTTGCCTGAAAATGATGCTTAAATTACATAATATTGCCCATTAACTTCCTACAAACACTGACAATGCTTCCTCTTTGTGTACTCAGAATACTTATATTATGTAAGACATAACTGGTTATGAAAAACATGATTCTGTTAAATCAACAGTTGCACTATTTTCAAGAAATACTGAGACTAATTACATGAGGGTCAAAACCACAACACTTTTTGAAAAATAATTTACAATTGTCAAAACTTAGGGTTCATTCCTATTATTTCTTTGGGAAATAATATTTTCTTTACAATTATAGCCGCTGTCTAGCTACTGAAATATCTTTTGTTTAGGCAATTAAAAAAATTCTAGGTTGCAGTGTGTTATTTCAGTTTTCCTGGCTGTTTTTATGGTATTTATTAAGTGGAAATGCTAGCAACCTTTAATAGTATGTGAAAATAAGTATACTTAAGAACAAAGTAAACCTCTGCTGATTTAGGTTTTTTTTTTTTTTTTTTAATAAATGAAAGCATGCATTAAAATACTTTTTCTTTTTGAAATTAATTATTTTCTTTTGTCACAAAATACCTGGCCAAATTATGTACTATCTGTAAACTTGAGGAAAAAGGTAAACTAGTATTTTAAGGAAGTATACCATCCAAAACTATATAGAAATACAGTAAACCTCTCAGAATATATAACTTAAAAGGATTGTTCCACTTAGGATTTAGAAAAGTTATCTATCCTATATAGATTTCCATAAAGAACTAAAGATCCATAACTATAAAATATTAATATTTTGGTCATAAGTAATTTTGTATTTGTTAGGAGAGGAACCAGATAAATGAAATTATGAGAAAGGCATATGGATAGATTAGTACTCACCATTGTTCAGTGTTTAGAGGAAGCATTCAATAAATATCTGTTGAATGAATGAATTTTAATAATAAGAGATATTAATTATTGTGAACATATTTCAAGCTTGTTTTGTGAAAATATAATATAAGCTGTATTTACCTCTTGTTTTAAAAATTAATCACATCATCTTGATTAACAAAAGACAAGCTCACCTATGACAATAAATTCACAGTGGCTGTAATATTACTATGAAGTTTCTTTTCAAAAGTCTATCCAAGCTTGTCCATCCCACAGCTACATGTGGCCCTGGACAGCTCTGAATGTGGTTCAACACAAATTCATAAATGTTCTTAAAACATAAGACTCTTTTGTGACTTCTTTTGTTTGTTTGTTTATTTTTTGCTCATCAGCTATCATTAGTGTTAGTGTGTTTTATGTGTGGCCCAACACAATGTTTCTTCTTTCAATGTGGCCCAGGGGAGGCAAAAGGTTGGATACCACTGTGATCTATACTATGTTACAGTAATTTGGGTTTTGTGTGTTAGAGTGTGTAGTTGTGGGTTTTTATAGTCTTTTCCAGGTTAAAAAAACAACAACCTGTGTCTATAATTATGTTTTTCTTCTAGGAATATGAAAATTTGGGTAATAAAATTTCTTTAAAAGATATTTTGGAATAAGGAAGTTGGTTGATAAATTTAATGGTTGATTCTTATGCTATTTTTTTTTTTAAAGTTCTCAAAAGTACATTTATTTTTAAGTGTTTAAGGATAAACTAAAGGATTATAAGTGAGGAAACTACTTTGAGCCTGAAACTTATGGAACTTCCATATGATGAGTGATTGTTTGCTTGTCAGATATATGTATATGATTTTTAAAAATAATGACAGTTATTACTCAGGACACCATTTTTTTGCCTGAAACACTTCTTCCCTAATTTTAACTTTTAGTACTTGGGGTGATGCTGAGGTACTAATTGTAAATCATGCTATTTTAGCTTCTATGCTTTGTGTTTTAAGTTGGCAGGTAGGGGTGTTATTGGGTGACTTGTCTTTCTACTAACCTTGTTGATTTCATGCCAGATGTTGACTTCTTTGATTCTGATCTTATCTTGTGTTCAAGACCTCAAATTCTGATTTAATAGCATGCCTGACACTTGGGTATTCTGAGTCTACTCTAACTTTAGTTAACCTGGCTACGGTGCTTTGGCAGTAAGGGCTCAAACCTCCTTAGTATCTAGAAATAAGCTTCAGTTTACCTTGTTATTTGGCCAAAATCATTTTTCAGATTCTCATGTGGACTTTTTTTAATGTAATAATCCTCAAATGTGTTGACTGATTTGAAGAAAATTTCATATATAACTAGCAAATTGTTTTCCAAATGTTGTTCTGTACATGCCCCAGAGAAGGACGTTCTTGAGTGATATACGTGTGAAAAACACTGTAATTTTAATTTCTTCTTAAAGATTCATGGTACACATTCATTCCACAGTGAAGAAATCAGTTAAAATTGTTAATGTAGCACTTTTGTAAGAAACTTTGACTTTTGTTGCCAAGCTTTGAAACCATTTTTCTAGAAAGTACCCAGGAACTTTGAGACTATTGCAATATCGTTGTTTCAGGAATAGCCATGATGCTTCTACCATGTCCATGCTTGATGTTTGTGGTCTTCTGAACTCACATTCTCGGCAAATTTCTTTCCTAAAATGACTGGAGAGAATTGCATGAGGGAGGGTGAAATATGGTGAATGTTTGAATTATAAGGGGCTTCCGTTAAATAAAGAAGATAGATAGATGGTTTGCTTTTTTCTTTTCTTTTCACTTCGATTGGTCAGTCCTGGTGTCATTCTCCAAATAAAAGCCTATGTGAGCTTACTTAGTCAAGAACAGTGGCAGGTGACAGAGACATTGAAGAGCAACTATGTTATCTGAGAGTTTATTTGCTAAGCACGCCTTTTGCTTGGTGAGCAGGGACTACAGAGGTGGCTATGGGGCGTGGGCTAAGGGTGTGAAATTGTGGTGATAGTATAACTTTATAAGACTGGAATGACATTTCATTAGGACATGTTTCTACTACTGTGCTTCATCTTCCACCTGCTCCTTATAGCAGAGTTGACTTTATTTAGATCCTTCATATAACCCAGAAAGTTTCCTAGTAAATCTAGACTCCTGGGTAATTAAAAAATTTATTTCAGTTATTATACCATGAAATAGTACAGTTTTGTCCAGTTATTGGACCTTAGAATTCTTTTAGTTCTTAATACCTATCATTATCTCACAGAACTAGTGTGCTATGAAGCATACTTTGAAAACACTTATATTAAAAATATGTAAATATATCAGGGATTTATTTTGTGGTTTAGCTAATATATAGGAGATATGTTTTCAATTGAGCATTATTTCTAAAAATCACATACATTTTTACTTTTGATACCTGGGTAGAAATTCATGAGATCAACAAGTAATATATTCCATTCATATTCATTGAAGTAGTTTGCCATTGTTGCTCTAACAAATTATCACAGATTTGGTGGCTTAAAACAATGCAAGTTTATTGTTTTAGGTCTGGATGTCAGAAGTCCTAAATTCAAGGTGTCAGCAGGGATATATTCCTTCTAGAAGTTTTGGGAAGAATCAATTTCCTTTTTTTTAGATTCTAGAGGTCACCTGCATTCATTGGCTCATGTCCCCTTCCTTGTATTTCAACCTCTGCATCTGTTTTCATCCTTCCTCTCTCTGACTCTGACCCTTTTGCTCTCTCTTATAAGGACCTTTTTGATTATGTTGAGTGAATCCAGATAATCAAGAATAATTTCATCATCTCAGCGTCCTTAACTTAATTACACCTGCAAAGTCCCTTTTACCATATAAGGTAACAGGTTTCTGGGATTAGGATGTGCACATCTTTGGAGGGCCATTATTGTGTCTACCACAGACATATAGTTCTATGAAATATAAATCTAGTCTCTGATATATAGCATATTATAGTAAATTAATTTCATCCCTGGAAACCAAGTAATCTTTCTTAAAGGAGCATCAACTGCTGAAAATGACATATGGGAATATTACTATAGAATGTGTTTACTAGGTGTTCTGTCTCTGTCTTAACTAGAAATACTTCTTTATTTGTGTTGATAGCATGACATACACATTCTCCCTAAATATAACAGTAGAAATGTGAACTATATGAACATTCTTCTCTATAGCCCAAATAACAGTATTCTTTTTTACAAATATATATATATGGAAATTGTTACAAACCCTAGTAGAAGTAGTATATTAGTTAACTGTAAGTTTTTTTGAGCAAAATGATTGTTGTTGTTATAGATACCGAATGACATAATTAACCTCCATGTACTGACTGCTAGGATGCTTAAAGTAAATTTATAGTCCACACTTAGCTTTGATCTTTTTTTCCCCCTTCTTCTTTTTAAAAAAAAAAAAAATTTATTTATTTATTTTTATTGTTTTTTGACAGAGAGAGAGAGAGAGAGAGAGAGAGAGAGAGAGAGAGAAATACAGAGACAGAGACAGAGAGAGAACTGAACTGGGGGAGCTCCCAGTTCAGCATATGGTTCCGCATGGGCCGGGGCCGGGATTCGATCCCTGGTCCCCGGCGCTGCAAAGTGAGCGCTTAACCCACTGAGCCATCCCGGCTTCCCTCCCCCTTCTTCTTATAATTGCTTTTATTTTTCTCCTGGTTTCCTTATTTATTTATTTATTTATTTTCTATTTCAATGTATGTGGGGTGGTTAATAAATTCACAGAATGAAGGGAAGGAAGGGTAAAAAAAAGTTGTTTACTATTTTTCCTTTTTAATATATTCCCCCTTAACCCTAATGCACTTTTCAGATCTTTCAATATATTTATTTTTGCCCTCAAAAAAAAAATGTTTTGTTTTTGTCCTCAAAATTACAGCTTCTACTTCTTCATCTGTAAATTTCTTCCCTTTAAGCTGCTTTTTCATATTTGGGAACAGGTCTGGACTGTAAGGAGGGTGGTTTAATGTTTGGAAGCCACAGTCGTGAAGAGTAGCTAACACACCATTGCTCTTGTACATAGGTGTGTTGTGCAAAAGCAGCACCCCTTTGGTCCATTTTCCTCTTCTCCTTCAGAGATTCTTTTAACTGATTCAGCAGACTAGAGTAGTACTCTCCAGTTTTTGGAACGCCCTTATCCTTATAATTGATCAGCAGGATAACCCTCCATATCCCAAAAAAACAGTAGCTGTAAGTTTTCCAGATTACTGCTACACCTTGAACTTCTTAGGGAGTGGTACACACTTTTCATGCCATTGCATGGACTCCTACTTTGACTGAGGCTCATAATGATGAACCCAAGTTTCATCTCCAGTGACAGTCTGGTTTAAAATTTTATCTTTATTGTCTCTGCAGAGGTCCAAAAAACTGTTGTGAACACTCAATGAACTGTTGTTTTCAAAGCAGCGTGAGTGTTCTCAGTATCCATCCTGCACGGACTTTTGACATCCCTAGATGTTGATGGAGGATAATGAAAATGGTTGTAGGTAATACGTCAACCATTTCTGCAAGCTGCTTTTTATTCAGTCTAGCATCTCCCACTATAAGTTTTTCAACTTTTTTGACAATATCTGAGGAAGCTGCCTCAACAAGACCGAGGTTGTTTTCAGTGAAGTCTCTGCCTTACTTCAAAGGCTATGCATTTGTAAACGATGGGTTTCCCAGGGCAACAATTCCTGTAAACTACTAATATCTCTTCAAAAATGGTTTGAGGAGTTTCCCTTGTTTTGTGATGAACTTAATGTTGGCACAAAATTCAATTTTGTCCATACTTGAGGTTTTCTTCACCTTTGATGGGTTTCTTTGGCAATATATGAATGAACATGGACACAGATGGGCTGAAATTTGGCGCATATAATAAGTCACACAATTAAGTTGTGTGCACTAGTACTCCCACCTCACTGATAACACCCCGTTCCATGAATTTCTTGACCACACCCACAGTATATATATCTTTATGCTTTGCCTCAAATATTTTTTGGAAATAGGCCATGTATAGATAAATAAGAAAACATTTCCTGTTAGTATTCTGCAGTAGTGTTTTCTGAGGAAGTGTATAGTACCTCTATCCTTGCAAGTTTCTTAATTTGATTAAAATGACATCAGAATGCTTTGAGTTGAATTTCTGTTGAGAGAAGACTTAAACATCCAATGGCATTTACACTGATTCCTCTTATTCTCTTACTCTCAAGAATAATGGAAATATAAAATGACTTATTTTGATGCTAGGTTCTACTTTATGTTTTAAAGAAAGAGAGAACTTCTGCAAGATCACTGAAATCAGATGTTTCCTATTTGACTTAAAATATCCAGCTTCACTCTACTTGAATGAAAACACTGAAGTGAAGAAATTCTAATGTCTTCTAAAAAAGAGTTCACAGAGTTTTAAAATATTGTAGAAACAAGGTTCTGATGGTAGCTAGCAATTCCTTTTAAATTTATTCTTTGATACAGTAAGAATAAATACTATAATACTCATCCAAATTCAAATTTTTTTCTTCTTTACAATTTTTCTTTGTGGTTCTAGAGAGTCCAAAACTGCCCTGAGGAAGGAAGCATATCACTTCCCTTTCCCTCTTCCCAGTTTTCTGTTTAAATTCTGCTGTTGCCAAGTTTGAGTGGAAAATCATTCCATTGCCATTTGGCGATGTACATGACTCTTGGCCAAGAAACCTATTTAAGCAACCTTAAAATCTGCTTAGATTTTCAAAGCTGTATTGTGGTGTAACACCAGTGCTCTTGGAGCATATGGAGAGGCATACCATTCCCCCTGACATGCTCTAAAATATGACATAAATTCCATGTCATAGGTGCCAGTATAACAGAAGAGCCCAAAGGAGGAGAGTCTTAGTCCTATCTTGTGAGCTTTCTGCTATAAATCCGAGGGGTGACTATTACTATTGTTATCAGTACACATTAATTGAGCAGTTACTCTAGTGCTGGGAATTGTGATAAGCCTTTAAGTGCATTTTTCATTTAATCCTCACAACCGCTCTTTGAAGGAGTTACTGTTATTATCCTCACTTTATGGATGAAACTGTGACTTAAGAAGTTAAGTAATTTGCTCAAGGTCACATGGTTTTTTAGAATTGTGATTAAAACATTTGTCTGTTGACTTTAAAATCCACAATGTTAACCTTTATGCTGTGACCTCTATATTTGGATTTGTGTGTATACAGGGGGCCAGGCTATATTGTTGCTAAGAATTAGCTCATATTTCAAAAAACATGTATATACTTTTTTTAGATAAGAGTAATATGTAGGATTTAACTCTATAAATTAAGAAAAATGAAAAAACCCTCATCATTTAATATTGTTTTCTGACTGCTATCAACTAGAGATTGCCTTTACATTCTGAAAATAAATATAATGCTAATATTACTATGAGATTTATGTGGCATCATTGGGTCATAGCATTAGGGGGAAAAGTAATAACTTTAAATCATGTCAATAGGAAGCACATAACGGGCAGATGTAATGATGCTAGGAGTGAGGAAATGGATCTTATATTCTGGCTCAACTTTGACTCATATGACTGGGGAGCTGCTCAGCATTTTAAAAGTTTGGATATCTTTTCCTTGAAATGAAGATTATATATATATATATATATATATATATATATATATATATATATATATATCACACAGTATAATTCATTGTAGAATATTTGAATTGCCTTTCTGAAGGAGGTTAGCCAGCAACTAGATTCTAGACTCATAACATCTAAGTAACCCACATGTGCTACCCAAGCTATACTTGTCCATGGACAAGGGAAAAATCATTCCTTCTCAGAAAGGGAGTAGGGATGCCTAGGCCTCCCCATATCATCTATATGTCCTCAGCCTATGCCTCCATCATGCATGACCTGGCCTTCATTCTGACTTGAGAGCGCAGCTTTCTGTTTCGACTCTATCCAGTCCACTTAGTCAATTTCTGTGTATTCTTACACTGTTTGCTACACTCCTGACCCTTGCCCACCACTGATTTTCATGGGCTTAAATGCACATGCCATTGCAAATGCATATTCGGCATTCCTGCTCTTTTTGCAGTGAGCTACTTTTAACCCAAAGCTACGAGTTTCCTGCTAGGTAGCTAAAAAGTCACAATAACAGGAAATGTTAAAAAAAAAATTTAATATTAAAAAACATATTTAATCTCAGAATGATACTTCTTTACATAATAACATTTTAAGAAAATGAGCCTGCTACACTTATTTACTCATATACTCTTTCTTTCTATTTATTTCCCTTTTCTCCCTTCCTCAACTGTATGACTGATGTTTCACCAAACAATTGGGTACTTGATACTTTAAACTTGACACTTTAAAGTAGCTATCACATATAAGACTAACAGTAGATTAGACATCTCAGAAGTGATACATTAGTGAAATTGAAGATGTTGTAACTGAAATTATTAAAACAGAAATAGAGAAAAATGGGAGAGAAAAAAAAAAGAACATCAGTGAGCTATGGGACAAAGTTCAGTAGCCTAAATAATTTACTTATAATTGGAGACTAGTGGTTGCTTTTCAATCCTTATTTACTTGGCCTTTCAGCAGCATTTGACACTTTTGACTACTTCACCTTTTCAAAATAATTTCATTTTCTTGGCACCACATTCTGTTTGTTTTCTTCTATCTGGTTGCTTATTCCTGTTCTCCCCCTTTTTTTTTTCTTTAATGTTTTGCTTTAATGTTCTTACTTATGTTTTTTTTTCTAACTTTAAATCTCTTTCTGTGTGACCACACTCACTCCAGTGACTTCAGTTACCATCTCAATGCTGACTCCAAATTCATTACTTAAATCCAGAACCCTCCTGAGTGTTTGACCCGAATACTGGATTACCTGCTGATTCTTTCTTTTGATGTTCCATAGCCATTACAGACCTAACATAACCAAAGTGAATTCAACCTCTTTCATTAATTCCCAACCTGCTTCCCTCCTATATTTCCTGTCTTACTGAATGTGTCAAGCCAGAAATCTAGATGTCATCCTGGATACCTTTGAGTCCTTCATTTCCCATCAATCAAAGACGTGGTAATTCTATCTTCTAAATATTTTTGAGAATAGTCATATTTCTTTATCTCCATTGCTACCAGTTGAAGCATCTCCATCTCTCCCAGTTTATGCCCAAAATATTCCAGTTGGCTGTCTGTGTTGAGGTTTTCTAGTTCCAGTCAATTTGCTGTACAGTGAAATGAAAACCCAACTAGGTCATCCTTCTTAAAACCTTTAATGGCTTCCACTTCCCTTAAGGCCAAAGTTTAAACTCCTTGGCATTCATTACAAACATCTGTTCAATCTATCAATATTCACCACCCCTTTCCCACTCTATACTCTAAGTTACAGCCATACAGAACTTACTATGTAGCTAGTTATTGAATTGAACTGAAATTCGTGGATAGACTTCTAAAACAGTTTTAAAAATGACTTGTGTTTGTTCATTCCTTTGTTTGTTTCATTATTCAAAGAAGTATAGGAGTCTGGCCCACAGAGGATGATTTGGTATGGCTGGAGTCACTCCAGTTTTTTATACATTCAATACTTTTCTGCAGCCTTTTAACTCATAGAGCTTAAGGAAGTGATCACAATTGGCGTGAGCCCCTGCAAGCTGATGTGAAGCTCTGATGGGGAAGAAAATCCTCCAAAGGCAAATTACGGCCTTCATTATCTTTCATGAGGATGATTGCAGTAGTTTTCTAACTGGTATTTCTATTTCCTATCTTCTTCAGTCTACCCTACAGTCTGTTAGCAAAGCCATTAAAAAAGTACAGGTCTGATCATGTCATTCCTTATTTAAAACACTTTTAATGGCTCACCTTGATCTTGAGGATGAAGTACAAACGTTTTTACTGTGGCTGAGTCACTCCCTGGTCTGGTTCCTGCCTGCTTCTCCATCCAGAGCTCTTTATGCTCTTACTCCTTGCTTTGGCCACCCCAGGTGCTTGCACTTTCCCTTAAGAGACTTTTTTTAATGCCACTTATTTGATCCTCTTTTCCATTAATATTGTTTCTTTATGTTTGTTCTGATATCCATCATAGAACTTGATGGATTTGGTTTCCTTACACATAGGAACTATTTAATCATCTGGTTTTTGAAAGATTGAGTATTAGACCAAATGAAGAGTTAGGCATGTGAATTCCATTCCCTGTTGGAAACCAAAATCAAAACCAAAACCAAAATCCTTTCCTTTTGCAATGCTTACTCTTTGCCTTCACTCTGATTTTCTTTTTCATTCAGTGACAACCTCTCTAAAACAACACAAAAAAGTCTATATTCCATTGCCTTTGTTTGTTTACTAATTGTTTCTTACCATTTATAATCTGACTTTTGTCCTCACAACTTTACTGAAATCACTTAGCATATACATGCTATCTTTTTGCCATGTGACTTTATCTTGTGTATTCTACTTACTTTTTTCTTTTTTTTTTTGCATATTCTACCACCATCTTAAACACAGCATGTCCAAAACTAAATATTCTAATATCCTCTTCACATCAATTCCCCACCTATGAACTTCTTTCCATTAGTTGTGAACAAGTTACCCAATCTCAGATTCTTGAGGTTATCATCTCTGTCTTTAACCTTTGAACTATTCAATTTTTCTTCTGCAATATTTCCTTCCATTCTACTCTATTTTGTTACCACTCTAGTCCATAATTTTTATCATGTGTACTATAAACTTTTATTAATACTTGTCTACCAGAAATATAATATGAACCACATATATAATTTAAAATTGTCTAGTAGTGACATTTACGATTTTAAAAAGATGACATTCCTTTTAACATATTTTATTTATTTTAATATATTTAAAATATTAGCATTTCAAAATGTAATTAACATACTGTTATTAATGTGATATTTTTAATGTATTTTTCCTAGTCTTTTAAACCTGGTTTGTATTTTACACTTAGAGTACATCTTGTACACTAGCACATTTTTAGTGCTCCAGAGCTACATATTCATGGCTACTGTATTAGATAGCACAAAGCCGAGCTGCTCTCCTTGCCTCCAAATTTTTACTTTTTCCAGTGGAATCTGCATCCCACCATCAGACTAATTATCTTTTAGCACTAGTTTAATCACAAATATAATGAAGAAAAGATTCTCTGGTTACTTTCATTTGACTTCAATGGCATGACCTGACTTTTTTGGTTTGATTCAAAGACCTACATAAATTCCTTTCCCATAGCCAACATTATTTTCAGCTTACCTACCATTTTTCAACTTATTCAACATTATTTTCACCAGGCCCCCAAATATACCAATTATTCCAGTTAGATTGATATTTCCACTATTCTGTATATATGCCTGCTGCATTCCCAACCTTATGCCTTAACTCAGCTCTCAGTTACCAAGTCAAATTATTCTTTCTTTATGAAGCCTTTCCTGACTGGTATAACCAGAGTGGAGAGTATTGCTGTTAGGATGTGAACATGTAAGTCAATTGTATAATTAATAATATACCTGAAGTATAGTTTGTTGTACTTTCTTAATAAATTAAGAAAGTTATAGCATGCAAAAAAGTAATCTTCATTATGGACTTAATAATTATTATTAATGATATAATTATTAATACATTTTAAATTATTATTAACTAACACTGTTGTTTACTATGTATTAAATAGCCACTATGGTAAGTGTATTATGTGCATTATCTCATTTAATTATCACAAAATATGAGAAATTTCCTATCACTCTATTTTGTAAACAATACATTTAAGTTCCATAAAGATTAAATTATCTAGAAAGAAAGGAAGACACAGTTTGACTATACTTTCACTTCTGCTTTTAACCACAAAGTAATAGTACCTTCTCTCAAGAGGTACATTCCACTAGTAGACTAGCAGAGCCTTCTAAATATAAAGATTATTGCAGCTCCCTTCTCATTGGTAACCTAGACATCAACCCAGGTGCTTTAGTTAAGATATCGCACACTTATTATGATACCTTATTTCAATGAAGAACATCTCTTAACCTTTTCTGAGATTGTGACAAGTAGAGTCCACATTTCAAAAAACTGACCTTTTACAATTTTACAACATTCAGTAATACATTTAGTAAATAATTTAGAAATATAGGTACACATTTCATAATTCAATGTGCTAGTAACAGAAAATTTAAAAACCTCAGCATGAAAAAATTGTGTGACTTGATCTAATTAGTTTTGCAGTCCCCTTCAAACTTCTTTCTGTCTCTCTGTCTCTGTCTCTCTCTCTTTGACTAAATTAAGCCTCTAAGTTGTTGACTCCATGAAGGCCTATACCTTTAAAAAAGAACATGTGGTTAATTGGGCCTAAATTTATAATCAAGAGTCTAGCAGCTTTTGTGTACAGGGGCCTCTCACAAACGCTGCATTTCAGGGAAAAGCCAGACAGGTTGCTAAGCCTCTCGCACGGCTGTCAAGCCAGCCTTTATAAAGTAGTTCCTAGAATTGTGTTTGACCCAATAGGCTGAGACCTGCCCTCTCCAATCAGAGCTCCTTGGCTACATTTTCATTTTCAGCTTACAAACCAATCAGAATAGCTCCATAATGACCAATCAGGATATGGATTCCAACCAATCAGTACAGTTCTGTGTGGACCAGTCAAACTTTGCAAATTTGGATTCCTCGTTTGCATAAAAATGAGACCATGGTAGGCACTTTCTTCTATATAAGCCAGCTTGCCCTTTGTCTCTGGTGAGTGCGTTTTCAGTTTCCTCTGGAGACTGTGTTTCACTGGTTTGCAGACTCTTCACCTGAATAAAGTCTTTTTACTGCACCCCAGATTGAGGACCCCAATTGGCATTAGATTCGTGGCAGCAACGTGTTGTTGGCATAGTTAAGAATAAATTACAATTTATACCAATATAATTTTTTTAGTAAAGGTATTTTAGCCAAAGCATCCCATTTGAAAAGCATGGAAAAAAAAGATGTTTTAATAGTAAGCTAAATGATCAGATATCAAGTGGTATCTGAATAAAACTCATAAATAAATCTTTAAAATTTTAGTATTATCACTTGTGTTATTTATATCATAGAAATCAGTAAGACATTCTTACTTTTAAACAGGTTGAAGCCTCAAAATTGACACTAGAACATATCTTTATTCCTTCCTTTACACCAAATTGACATGTATCATTAAGCTTTAGCATCCTCTCATGAAAAACTTTCAGAACAAATCTTACTACTATTCAGGTCACTCATCTAAAGTGTTTATTGAATATATACTCTTGGTATTCATTCTTCCCTGAACTGAAACATCTCTTTTATCCTGTCTTCTTAGGTCTTGAACCATTTGATCTTTTCTAACCCTTGAGTTAGAGCATCCTCCAGGTTGCTTTTTTCTGAAAACTGGAGTTCTAATCAGTACTGGACAGATTGGAATATGATCTTATTTTGCACAGAGTACTCCTTTTAATTGCTAATAGTTCCATATTGCTTTTGCATATTTTATTTATTACCAAAGTAGCCAATTCTTGCTTTGATAAAAACCAAGACTCCTCATTTATCTTTTTTCAAATTGAGTTATTATTAATTTTTCAGGCGAAAGCTAATTTATTTGATTTACACTGTTATTATAACTTGTTTTCATTAAGTGGATATTTACATCTTTGAAAATTCTTTATTCCAAAATATTTACAGTTTCTGCAACCTTAAATCATTCTAGCTTTAATTAGGACTGCATTAAAACAGTAAATTCAGGAAAGGGTTGAGAACTTTAATTTTTCACGTTGTTTCAATTTTTTTTTTGAATTTCTGTGTCCTTTAAGAAATACTGTTTATTTCTACACTAATGGAAATGAAATATATATTTTCAGATCACTAGAGAATATAGCATTAGCTATGAGTGCAAAGTGGATTAACTGTAATAATATTAGCTTAGTTTTCTAATTTATTTTCTTTACATTTTAAATTGAACTGGAAAATCTCACATGAAGGCTTTAGGTATATAGATACTTCTATTATGAATTCATATAAAAAATGAGACTTCATATAACAATTAGAAATTTTGGAAAAAGTAATGTCATTTTATAAATTAAAAATGCCTCAGCCTTATTTCCCGGTGTTCCTGAAACTCTTCAAATGAATCTAGCCATGAAATTGAATGGGTTTATTATTAATATTCTAAAAAGAAGCCTGCATATATGCCTTGAACCTTTATGGGGAGTCTTTCTTGACAAAATAATGTTAAAATATAGACAAGAGGGGATGTGGGGATGGCTCAGTGTGTAGAGCACTTGTGTTGTAGCCCCAGGATCTGAGGATCAAGTCCCATCCCTGGCCCATATGGACCCACATTCTGAACTGCGGTGTGCCCCCCCGCCCCCCAGTTTGGTTCTCACTGGGGAGAGCTTCATGTAGGAGGTCCCTAGCCTGGTTCCTGCCCTGCACAGCCCCACGCCCACCTGTGGAATTAAACTATGTAGAAAACCAATGACATGCAATTATGGATACTGCTCTGGGCCCTCCCCCTTCTGTCTTTATCTCTCACTTTCTCAGTCTCTGTGTGTGTGTCAAAAACAATAAAAATAAATCTTAAAAAAAAATAGATAACAGATGTGAGAATCTGATCAACCTTTTATACTAACCATAGGATCACCATATCATCAGTAGTATCTTATCTTATTATTCTACTTTTCAGAGCAGAATTATAACAGTAATTGTATATAAAACAGGGATGAAAATCCACCTAATTTTCCCAATCCTGAATCCTGTGTTTTCTGAGAAACGTGATTTCAAAGGTTGTCTACTCAGAGTCTTTTATAGTGAAGCTATGTGTACATGCTTGTTAAAGATGTACATTTTATATAACCAGTCTTGAGAAAATTAATTAGTAGGGTCTTTTAATCTTCTATTTCTAAAACATGTTAGATTATAGTTATATAATTTTTAACTCAAGTGACTTCATTTAAGCCATCTTAAATATCTAGTTTTTACCTAACATAGGTTTATTGTCAGTATTTTGTTGTTGTTTCTGGAAACATGCCGAAAGGAGCTTAAAAATGGGTTATCTAAAGCAAAACAAAGGCTTACTTGATCATCTTAAAATTTATTTATTTTTTCTAATTGAATTGCTTGGAAAACATTGCTTTTACTTACTTGCTTAACCTTCAAAGTATGTGTTATGTTCTTAATGGAATCTCTCTACCTAATGTACAAAAAAAAAATTTTTAGTTGGCTAGAAAAGCCCAACTTGTGAAATTCCTGTCACCTGATATGAAGTAGTAAAGTGTTGAAATGTACCAGGGCCTACAAAATGAACTGTAAAGTAACTGTCATATATGTTTTTATTTAGCATGGTTAGGATCTGGTTTGCTCCATAAATCATAAGAGTTTCTATTAGATAACAAAAACATATTATAAATCTTCAAAAAAATCTAAACATGTTTAAAGCACAAGATTTTCATTGATAATTATATAAAGTGTAATATTTCATTATAATTTGTGTTTGAATCTTAATGTAAGTTATTAAAATATGTCAGAAATTAATATTAGAATTATAGTTTTCTGAAAGTAGGAATTAAAAGTAATAATCTCTGTCAGAGATTGATCAACACTATAACAGCTAAATAAATATCAATCGATATAGTGATAAACTCATATCTGATGATGCTTACTTCTGTTAAACCATCCAAGGGTTTTATTTTTGAAATAAGTTTATATATACGGTATATGAAGACAGGGAAATGTAAACATGCTTAAAGCGAACATATTTGATTAAATTTAAGGTACTACTGATTGTGTTTCACCATTAACCTTTGTACCTCCAAGTAATCAAAAGCATTGCCAAGTAAACCATGACACACCTTATGTTGAAAGACTCATCTCCATCTTGATTTGTTAAAATGTGAAAAAAAAAAGGACTGTGAAATTGACCTCCTAATCTACATTTTGAGATTTGTCCAATTAAAATAATGTGACTTTTTAAATTAAAATTTGACTCAACAGAGATATATGCATGATCAATTAATAAATTTCTTTATTTTTTAAAATCTAAATTTTGATTTGCTTGATGATTTTAAAGTAAGAGAATGTTTAAATGTCTTTTGCTCTTCAAGTAACTAGGTGGTAAGTGCCTAGTGATCATTTTGATTGAGACACTCACTCTAAAATTATTAGGTATAAAGTTAGGACAGACTTAGGAACCTTTATTTTTAAAGTTTGTTCAGAGGAAGGAGAGAAAAGAATGCACTCTCGGTGATAAGATAGGTAAGAGGAAGCTGGGATGGCACAGTGGGCTAAACATTCGCTTTGCAACCCTGGGTGCCAAGGATTGAGTCCCAACCCCAGCCTGTGTGGACTCATATGTTGAACTGGGGTGTGCTTCCCATATGGGAGGCCCCCAATTTGGTTCCTGCCAGAGCGAGCTTCCCATGTGGGAGGCTCCCAGTTTGGGCCCCTGTGCTTGTGAGGGTGCCTCCCATGTTGGAGGCCCCAGGCTGGTTCCCACCTTGCATGGCTCTGCGACCATCTGTGTGGCATGAAACTATGTCAAAGACTGATGATGTACAACTATGGAGACTGCTCTGGGCCCTCCCCCTTCTCTCTCTGTCTCTCTCTGTTAAACACAATAAATCTTTAAAAAAAAGTAGATAAGAGAAATTGGTATTTTGATTAGTTAGTTTATGTTCAGTGAGACTAACAGGTTGTTAAGGGAGTATTAGCAGCTATATTCTATGTGCTACAGGCAAACAAAAAGTTACTGATTTAAAACCTAGAGGGTCCTTAACTAGTTTGTGGATGAAGAAAGTAAAATAGACAAATATTTTGAAAGTGGAAACAAATGGCATGTTACTTAATTGGGATATGAATTTTTGTGTCTTTTAAAGCTTTTAGCTGAAGTGTTTTTTAAGATGTTAGTAGGGCATGCAAGTAATCAGTTGATTTATTGTCTAAATACATAAGTTGATATTTACTAAATAGGTTTGATTAACAGTTTTATTTTTTTACATAAAAACATGCATAGAATCAAGCTGCATTGTATTTAATGCATAATAGCAGCTTATCAAATGTTATGTTCTTGTTTTTCACTGTTATCTATTGAAACTAGGTGAAGAAACATTTCACATATATCATTTTTTTGCTCTGAAATATCAAGTGGTTTACCACTACTCAAAATATAAAATCTATTCCTCTTAGTCTGGCTTTCAATATTCATCACGTCTGGCCTCAGTTTACTAATTTAAACTTCTCATGGCTCAGTTATAGAAGTCTTTTATTCTTTGAGAAAGAAAAATACAAAGGGAATAAGTCAATAATTTTGATGAACAAAGAACACTAAGTTTAGGTGTCTAGTTTTGATGCGATGCTCTCATGTTAATAATTTATTGCTCTTTCCTCTGGGGATTGAAGTAGAGATTTTAGTATTTTTTAAAGAACCCTACAGGGATAAGTCCTTGTCAGGGCATCTTTCCTCTTGTAGACTAATACATCTTGTATCTTTTAGTGAATGTATAAAAGTTGCAGATAAAATAATGGAAAAAACAATGACAAGATATTTAAAAATAGCATTTCTTGCCTTTCAATTGAATTTTAGAATCTCTATCTTCACATGAATCACCATGTTTAATTGCCAAAAATAAGCCTTTTAATTAGATGCTATGGACTGAGTTGTGTTCCTCCCTAAATTCATACGTTGAAATTCTAATCCGTAAGGAGACTGTTTGGAAATCGTGCTTTTAGAATTTAAGTTAAGGTTAGAATTAAGGTTAAAAGAGGTAATAAGGATTGGGTCTTAATCCAATAGAAGAGGAAGATACTGTCCTCTTTCCTCCTGTACCCTCTTCACACACAGTGAGTCCTCTCCAGAATCTGATCCTGCTTTACCTTGATCTGGGACTCCTAAGTTTCCAACTGTGAGAAATAAAATCTGTTGTTTAAGCTGCCCAGTCTATGATTTTGTTATTGCAGCCTGAACAGACTAATACAATAGGTAAAGTTTGGACGATTCACTTACAATTTTGAACCTCAGTTAATCCTCTACAAAATAGGTAAAATATGCGTTTCATATAAGTAAGAGATTAAATGAGGTGTTTATATAGTATTTGGCAGAATGTCCTACCATGGGTGTCCTGAGTACACCCGTAGCGTGTACTCAGCAATTGATATCTTTTAATGCTTATTGATATCAGTTTACTTCCCTGGATTTTTTAATACAATTACACTCCTGTATGATTCATGAAGACAATTTTTAAATGCTTCATTTTGATGTCAGTTTACTTCCCTGGATTTTTAATACAGTATACTCCTGTATGATTCATGAATACAGTTTTTAAATGCTTCATTTTGGAAATGAGGTATGTTATTATGAAAAGTATAGTTTTGGGAGCCACACAAATCAGGCTTTAAATCCAAGCTCTGACATCTAGGGGTTATGTGACCTCGGAAAAGTTACTTAGTATCTCGTTTTTCACATTTGTGAAAGAGCCTCATGTTTCTTGTTTGTGAAAGAAAGAATCTACCCTAAGGCTGTTGAACACACAAACATACATATAAATATAGATATGTAGATGTAGGCATATATATTTGTATAGAGAGGGATAGTAGAATGAATGTCTAGTATATAAGATATTCAGTAAATGATAATATTGTATTGGATTTATGGTTTTTTTTCATTTAATAACATTTTATAATTTTAAAAATATAATAAAATTTAGAAAATTGTAATGTGAATAAAAATTTAAACAACCGTGTTTGTAACACAGACAGGGCTAGCTACTCAATGCTTTTTTATTTCTAAAATACACAATCATTGATTACATGTAAGAGTCTTAGGCTTTTGAAATTGACAATTTCAAATGTATAAATATGTAAGAGGGTTTCTGAAGCTACTCAGAAATTACCCCAAACTCAGACTTTGAAACTTTGGGTAGTTAGGCTTAAGTTTAGGTACTGGTATACTACCATTTTATTACTGGGGAACAAGAGATCTCTTTTGGAAAAATTAGAATAACATTCAATAAAGAGCCTGTTGATATATATCAAACACATTTCTTTTCAAATGTTTTCTACAACAGGTTGTTTGTTCTGGAGAGCTTTTGCCTTAAGGTAAATTTCCTGAAAATGGATTTTGAGATGGAGAGATGCCTGTAGAAGATTTACTGGTGAGTACTTTTGGGAGCTAGACCTTTAAGGAAGTGAGGAAGACAGGTTGGGCAGGAGAACATTACTCATCATGTGGTTGCAACTGAGACCTGATTGGATACAATGGGACTGGGGCTGGAGTGTCCTTGACCTGGATAGACCCTTCAAAATTGTTGCAAACTGAGGCAATGGTCTTGATTTTTATACATTTAGGTCATTTCTCTCACTGTGGACCTCCTCTTAGGATGTGGATTTGTGGGAGGCAGTTCATTACAACCAAGGGTTGTGAGTATCAGCAGAGTACATTGTAAACTGGGGTGGGGGATGGCTAGGCCTGACCTTGGAGCAGGATCTTTGTGGACTACCACAATGTCATTGTAGTTTGTCTGTAATTAATTGTTGCTTATTTCTTAGTTGAAACAGTAATTTCATATTGCATCATCAAATCTTGTTTCTAAAGTAATAGCTATGGTTTCACAAAGAGTAAAATGTGAATTTGAGGGATGGGAAGGTAGTGGTAGCGACAAAAGGATTAACCACACTCATAAGAGAGATGTTTCACACAAATGCATTTTATAATTTAAAAGGAAGGCCGTTCTAAAGGGTATACAAAGTGGTAAGCCAATTTGTTTCCAGATGTAATGTTTTTCTACAAGTTACAACACGTGCTTAAATATGCACATCTAGGCCCAATGGATTATATCGATATATTTGAATCATCCTTTGATTTATCTCACACTAGTCATGGATATTTATTTTTCACATATTGTGCTTGTGTATTTGCATATGTTTTTAGAATCATGAGGCCACTGAAAAATAGTATTTGAATGAACTTTTAGATTATCTTCTAAATATTATCAAAATATATTTACTAATATATTAGGCAAAACTAAAAAAAAATGCTAAAAAAGTAAGTCCTTGTCAGGGGATGGCATCTTTCCTTTTGTACAAGACTTTATTAGTGATGACTTTTTCAACCTGTTTCATTTGCTTGATAAATCCATGAATATGTCATCAGAACTTGAAATCTAATCCTTTATTTTGAATGTATTTCTTATTGCCTGTCCATAAATAGTCACATGAAGAGAATTGATTTCTTTTACTCATTTTAGAGATATTTGCCTTAGAAAACGTTTATTCATTTTTGTTGTTGTTGTTTACTCATTGGATAAATAGCAGGTGTTTGCCTTTCATGTGTATTAATAATTAAGGAGGTGTGCTGTTGGTCAAAGGTAACATTTCCCAGACTGTCTTTCAGGAACTTTTTATTTATGAGGAGGTTTGTAATCTTCTATCCCAAGGATTTTGACTTTCATTCACCTCTAATTAGTTTCCTTTATAGAACAGACTTTTGTTGACTTTACTCTTGCTCTTATCGAATCTTATCAGAATATTCATATTTTCTTAAAATTAGAAGCTGGCTCCAGGGCTTGGCTTTCTTTGAGTTTTTCCTAATAACATATATGAGACTAGAACCCAAGATTCCTAATTCTAATTTTCATAATTCGTGCTCTATTGGGTTTTCCACAAAAAATCATTACCTCTAGTAGACACACAAATACACCTTATATTCCAGAAGAGAATTTTAAAAGAGAAGTAATGAATTCAAGGCCTATTAGTCAGATCTTCCCCACAAATACATTTTGCTTGTCTTACATAATGTCTTAAATTTTGGAAATAGTTGTGTGTCCACAAATGGATGAAGCTGTAGCTATTGCTCTCTTGAGATGAAGTGTATATTCTCCTTTTGTTCATAATCTCCACCATCACCAAGCTACTGCACTCACTGACAATGAGACTGATTTCTTTGTTCTCATATTTTGCTAGCTTTGCTTATTTGCGAAACTATCCTGTACTCTATTAGCAATAGAGTTAGTGACTCCAGATATACATAGAACCTCTGATACAATTATTAGAAATTTGGTTTTTAAATTTAGGTATTTTCCCCCATTTCAAAGAGAATAATACATACTCTTTATGAAACATAGTTAAGTGACAAATCAAAAAATTACTTGTAAAATTAAAAAAAAATAATTTGTATTTATTTTCAAATGTATTCACATACTTTCATGCAACATATTTTCTTATACTTATTTTGGTTTTCTTTTAATTCATTTTTTTTAATTGTTAAATTTATTGGGGTGACATTGACTGATATCAATTACATTTTTTCCAGATGTACAATTCTACATTACATTGTCTATACTTCTCATTATGTGCTCACCATCCAGAATCAGCTCACTTTCTATCATATATTTGATTCCCCTTCCTACTCCCACCCCCACTCTCCCACCCATACTTGTAAAAATTTAACTTGTTTTGACAATCAAGGTTCACATGTAACAATCAGATAAGATTATAAAATAGTGTTTATCAGTTGGATCTCTTATATTAAAAGTTAGAGAAAACTTAATTAAAATAATGAAGAAAATGTAATTGGTCATGTTGCAAAAGATAGAGAGGTAGGATAAAGATCCCTTTTCCTTATAAGGTGTCATTTGCAGGTCCCATGGATTAGAACCTGATAGCTTTGTTTGCCATTACTCAGTCCACTACAACTTACTAATTACTTATAAAGATTAATAAGTTAATACATGTGAATGTTTAGAACATGCTATTAGATAGATAGTACAGTGATGCCTTGGAATTCGAACTTAATCTGTCCCAGAATCCTGCTCAAGTTCCAAAATGTTGGAATTGCAAGATGAATGGGTATTTACATAAAGCTACAAGCTATACAGTTCATATGTCCCACCTGAATAACGTATTGGCATTCAGATTCCTAAGCAGTGTTCAGATTCTGAGGCAAAATTTGCTCGATGTTTTTCATTCGGATTCCAAGTTGTTCGAATTTTGGGGCGTTAGAGTTCCAAGGTATCACTATACTATTATTGCTATTATTCTTTTTTAGCCATAGAACCAATGCATGGCATACGATCCATGATATACACATTTTTGTTTCTTTGGGCAGCAAGACCCCCAGTAGGCCCAGCTGCCACAGATAAAACAGAAGTTTACTACTCAATATTTAAACATTTAACATTTATGAATTTAGTACTGATTTATGCAGGAAGTCCTGACTATTACCTCTGCTTATATTTAAATATATTTTATATTTATTTGTTTGATTTAAAAGATATATAGTGGCATTTTATAATGCCATGCTATTCATTTATATAGTCCTACACTTTAGTGCAAATCAAATTGGTAGTTCTTTTCTACTAATTAGCAAAAATTTGACAGTGAAGGTAGATTAGTTGATCACAGGGGATGTATTATTTAGTTATTTACTTTTCAGAAGCTGTACGTCATTTAGTTGTATCACAATATTAGAGTACTGGAGTAAATTGAGTGTTTATGATGCAATACTCAGCTATCTCCACTTGGTGGCTTCAGTGACTAAAGTTCTGACCAATTTAATTATTTATTTATTTTTAAAGATGTATTGATTTTTTTTTTTTTTTAATTTTTATTGTTTTTGACAGGGAGAGAGAGAGAGAGAGAGAGAGAGAGAGAGAGAGAGAGAAAGATACAGAGACAGAGAGAAGGGGGAGGGCCTCGAAGAGTCTCTATAGTTGTACATCACTGGTTTTTCCACATAGTTTCCATCCACAGGTGGGTGCGGGGCTGCACAGGGCAGGAACTGGGCCGGGGTCTTCACCCTGGTGAGAACTGAACTGGGGGCACTCCCCAGTTCAGCATATGGGTTCTCACAGGCCGGGGCCGGGATTTGATCCCTGGTCCCCGGGGCTGCAAAGTGAGCACTTAACACACTGAGCCATCCCGGCTTCCCCTATTTTATTGATTTTTGACAGAGAGAAACAGAGACAGAGAGAGACAGAGGGCCCAGAGCAATCTCCATAGTTGGTATTAGTTTTCCATATAGTTTGACTCCACAGGTGGGCGCAGGGCTGCGCAAGGCAGGAACTGGGCTGGGAGCCTCCCACATAGGTCCTGGCAAAAACTGAATTGGGGGCACACCCCAGTTCAGCATGTGGGTCCGCACAGGCCGGGACCGGGATTCGATCCTCGGTCACCCGGGCTTCAAAGCGAGCGCTTAACCCGCTGAGCCATCCCAGCTTTCCCTGATCAATTTAATTTTGAGAACTTCATTTATTCTAAATTAAGATTTAATATCAGAATTTTGTTAACACTTTTTATTATTTATTTTGATTAGTGTTTACTAAACATATTATCATTATTAGCATTAAGTAGCTTATATTACATTATTGGTACCACATTTTAGGAAACTTTTTTTTGAAAAATTGTAATCATTTCTACCTGTAGTTTGATAGTTGAATTAAATTACATTCAGGATGATTGAGTGATCCAAGGCACTGCATTCAGAAAGTAGATAATTTATAGTTTTTGGTTTTAAATAATTTATGAATTTTCATTTATTTTGTGAGCAAAATAATATTCCACCCACTATTTTAACTTGGGAAATGTATGAAAACATTATTTGAGTGTCCTAGAACTTGTAATATTATCTCTTTTGCTTGCTTCCTTTAAATAAGCGCATATTTACTTGGAAGCCAAAATAATTTTATAGAATAAACTTTGAGGGAACATAATTATGTTAATCTGGTATAAAGTCAACTCCTTTCTCAAGTTAGCTCTAAAAATGATATGAAATACTACATCTTAAACATTTTCCCATATATTATAATTGTGTATCATTTTTAGTAAGTGATGTTTTTTTGCTTTCATGACATACTCCTCTAAAGTTATATAGTGCTCTAAGTTTAAAAAAGATGTTTTTTTATTGCTAAACTTAAACAGCTTTCTTTTTATGGGAATGCATATTGTGACAATTATAAAAGATATGGGATTTATTGTTCTCAATAACATTTATTTTTATCTGAAATCCATGCTATTAAGAAGAAAAACAATGAAAACAAAGGTCTTGCCTCCAGTAATCTCAAAATAAGAGAGATAAAAGTATTTTTATGCAACTGAGATTTATTTTTAAGAAAGTTAGCTGAAAAGTTTTGTCTTTATTCAATTTTTTTCCACTAAAAATTTAAATAACATGAAAAGTTTATAAGAATTTATTATCTTTGGAGGACTCAAACACTGAGACAGAAGTAACAGCTACAATTTAAAATTTTACTAATGCTAACTGGACATACGAGTAGAATTCATTTTTTGCCTTGTATATTTTATAATAAAAGTCTCTTACTATGAGTATACCTCAAAGGGAGAAGCATACATATTTCAGAAGTTTGAACATTTCATCTTAATGAATTTTATCCAGTTGTTGGATTACAATATCTAGAATTAAACTTTTCAATGAAATAATTTTTATAAACAATTTTAATGAACAATTTAAAAATGACTATTCTTATATGTTTGTAGATGTTTTCTTGTATCCTTATGACAATTTTTCTAGTTTCTTATTTATACATATTTCCTATTTCCTCTATGACAGTTTTCCTAGTTCCTAGTTTCCCAAGTTGTGAGTGATGAGCATTTTTAACTTTAGTAGGTAATACTAAATATCTTTCCAAAGTAGATTTAACAATTTATCCTCTTACCAACCCGCACAAGGGAAGTTTCTATTGTTTCACATCCTCACTAGCACTTGGTATTGAGAATTACATACAGGTTTTTATTGTAGTCTCCAATCTGATGAGTTATTTTCTTTTGTGTTCTTCTGACTACTAGTGAATGTGAACATTTCTCTCCTTTTGTTTATTGGACATTCATGTTTCTTCTTCTGAGAATTGCCTGTTTACATCATTTGCTCATTTCCCCATAGGATTGTTTATTATGTTGATTTGTGGGAGTACTTTAAATGTCCTGCATACTATTGATTTAAAGCTTGTGTACATTTTAAATGGTTTTCCTCAGCAGGTGCGCTTGTGCTTTCTTTTTTCTTTTCTTTCTTTCCTTTTTTAAATTTTTTTAATTTTTATTTTTTTACCATTTTATAATGTCAGTTGTATAAAGTCTGTAATTTTAATGAAGTTAAAAGTATCAAGCACTTTTTTTTAATTGTCTGTGCTTATTTAGTATCTTGTGTAAGAATTCCTTTCCTATACCAAGATCATAAAAATTCGACCCTTTCAGGATTTTTTTTATTGAAATTTTTATTTATTTATTTATTTATTTTTGACAGAGAGAGAGAGAAAGAGAGAGAGAGAGAGAGAGAGAGAGAGAGAGAGAGAGAGAGAGA
>PVKE010018714.1:0-29177 GCA_004027555.1 Craseonycteris thonglongyai
TTGTTTATTTGTTTCTTTTTCTTTCTTTTTTGTGGTAAGAGCACTCAACATGAGATTTACCCTCTTAACAAATTTTAAAGTGTACAATACTATAACTGTAGACACTATGTTGTCAGCAGATATCTTAATAATCTAGGGTAATAGAAAATTTATAACCATTAAAAAACAACTCCCCATTTTCCTCACCTCCAGGCCCTGATAACCACTACTGATTTTTATGCTCCTATGAGTTTGCCTGTCTTAGATGCCTCATAAAAATGGAATTATGCAGCATTTGTCCTTCTGTGATTGGCTTATGTCACTCAGCATAGTGTCCCCAAGGTTTATTCATGTTGTTTCAAATAATAGGATTCCCCTCCCTCCTATTTTAAGACTGGATAATATTCCTAATATTCCATTATATATATATATATATATATATATATATATATATATATATATATATATATACCAATTTTTTTATTCATCATTTTTAAACAGACAGTTGGGTTGTCTCCACATCTTGGCTATTTTTAATAACGCTGTAGTGAACATGGTAATGCGGATATCTCTTTCAGATCCTGATTTTAATTCTTTTGGATTTATACCCAGAATTGAGGTTATTGGATTATGTTAGTTCTATTTTCAGTAAGTTATGAACCTCCACACTGTTTTCCATAGCTATTGTCCTCTTTTACATTTTTTTTAGAATTAATCTTTAAGTAAAGTTACAGGATATAAAATCAATGCACAAAACTCAGTTGTGGTTTTATACACTAACAATGAATCACATAGAAACAAAATTAAGAAAACAATCCCAAGTAAAAATTATCAGAAAGAATAAAATACTTAGGAATAAACTTAACTAAAGGATTAAACAACATGTACACTGAAAACTATAAAATACTGATGAGAGTAATGGAGACAGAATAAATAGACACCCTGTGTTGATGGATAGAAGACTAAATACATTTAAAATACCCACTGTCTCTGGGTGGTGAGCACATTATACAATGCATAGATGATGTTATATAGAACTATACACCTGGAACCTATATAATTTTTACCAGCCAATGTTACCCCCAATAAATTTAACCAAAAAAAAAAAAGTTTTCAATGGTTGTATAATAAATAAATAAATAAATAAAATAAAATGCCTAGGCTACCCAAAGCAATTTACAGATTCAATGCTATCCCCACAAAAAATATCAATGTCATTTTTTTTTCTTTACAGAAATAGAAAAAGCAGTTGTAATATTCATAAGGAACTACAAAAGACAAAATAGCCAAAGTGATCTTGGGAAAAAACAAATCTAGGGGCATCGTGTTTTCTGATTTTAAAATATATTACAAAGTTACAGTAATTAAAATAATATGGTACTAGCATAAAGACAGACACAGACAGACCGTGAAACAAAAACAAACCCACACATATAGTCAATTTGATCTTTTTCAAGGGTGCCAAGAACATACAATGAGAAAATTCAACAAATAGTGTTAGGAATACTGCATATCCATATGCAAAAGAGAAAAGAAATTGGACTCATATTTTAGATTATACACAAAAATGTACTGATAATGGCTAAAAAATAAACTTAAGACCTGAAATCATAAAATTCCTAGAAGATGACATAGAAGTAAAGCTTCCTGACATTGGTCTTGGCAATGATTTGCTTGGCTATTATACCAAAAGCACAGGCAGCAGAAGCAAAATTAGTGACATAGGACTGCATAAAACTCTTCTGTACAGCACTGGAAACAACAAAATTAAAAGGCAACCTAGGGAGGACAACAAATATTTGCAAATCATATATCTGATAAGAGTTAATTTTCCAAATATATTGGAAATTTCTAAAACTCAAAAGCAAAAGAGAACTTACATAGACATTTCTCTAAAGACTTACGAATGGAAGATATAGGAAGATGCTCAGCATCATTAATTACCAGAGAGAGGTATAATGAGATAGCACCTTATAACTGTTAGGATACCTATTTTCAAAAATAGAAAAGATGACAAGTGTTGGTAAAGTTGTGGGAAATCGGAACCTTCGTGACCTGCTGGTAGGAATGTAAATGTCTGATACTTTTAATAAGATGCTAGATTAGTTCCCATATTCATCTTTGTTTTTCAGATATCATTTAAAATAATTATTTTAATATTTAGAACTACATTTTATTAGTTGACAGAAGGAGAGAGAGAAGGGGGGAGGGCCCAGAGCAGTTTCCACAATTGTACATCATTAGTTGTGACATATAATAGTTTTATTCCACATGGGTGGATGTGGGGCTGCTCAGGGCAGTAACTGAACTGGGAGCCTCCCACATGAGAGCAAGAACCTTCACTACAGAGCATCCTGGTGGTTACCAAATGCACTGCAGTTCAGCATATGAGTTTGTATAGGCTGGGGACGGGATTCAATCCATGGACCTTGTGATTGCAAAGCAAGCGCTCAACCTGTTGAGCTATCTAAGCATCCCCTAGAAATATAATACATTTAAAAAGATTTAGAAGTTTAAAGTTCCTGATGTTTAAAATCATCAACACATCTGTTTGTCCTGCTTGCCCCCAACTCTGAGATTTATCCTGGAAATACAATAATTTTATTTTGTGGCTTAAATTAATAAATAGGTTAAACCTTCATGAAACTCTTCGAGAAGTCTAGACTGGAGAATATGTCAGTCTCTAGTAGGATAATAACATCTATAGAAATGCTTCTTAAACATCATTTTTTTTTTTTTGTACAGTACTGAAAAAGTTTCCAAATGCTGATGTTTAAAGAAAATAGAAACCTAAGGATTTATTACATTTGTCCACAGGCCAAATTTATTTAAAGGACTGAACTTTATTCTGCAGTTATATCCCTCTTCAATGTTGGTTGCTAAATCACCTATCCCATCTGAAATGATGATGAAGGTAAATGGAAGAACTTTTTTAAATATTTTTAAACAGCAAAAGACAAACTTGGCAGTTCTAGGTCTGTCCAAAACTAAAATCTAAAAATCTTAGGACTTTAGCTCCAATAGTTCATTGGTATATCCTAGGAAAGTCTGCTTTGTTCTACAGTTCTTTGGTCTCTGTAATTAATGGGTGTGTCCTTTGGCGAGACTGGGGCATGGGAAAGTAACCTTTTTATTAATATGACAAGTCCTGTAGTGCTTCTATGGTCCACATTGCCCTGACTGATCATCATGAAATTTCTAGTCTTTCTAAACTTATTCTAATCCAGGACTCTCAAACCTTAATATCTTAGTTCCTGGCCAGTATAAAATTCATAGTTGTTTAACAGGTGACATTTACTTACTTACCTTTTCTTAATTCTCAGCTGGTATACATTTCAATGTATAATTTCATGTGAGCCTTGACACTTCTTTAGAAAACATATCTACCCAAACGCAATAAAAACTTAGTAGTTTTGTGATATTTTCCCATTGGCATTATGTTACTATCACCTTTTATATAAAAAGATAAGGAAATATACATTACTTTTGAGTTACTTTTTTTTGTTGTTGTTGTTTTGTTTTTTGAGTGTTGGGAATGAGTTGAAATAAGCTATGGAATTTTAGAACCAGAAAGGGCCTTAAAAATTATTCAATCAAATATCTTTGTTTCTTTAGATAGGAAGGTTTTTAGTGGCCCAAATTCATTAAATAAAAGAATCAGAGGGGAAGCCAGATGGCATAGCAGGTTAAATGCTCACTTCACAGTCCTAGGGACCAAGGATCAAATCCCAGCCACAGCCCATGTGGACCCACATGCTGAACTGGGATGTGCTTCCCATGTGGGAGGCCCCCAGTTCAGTTTTTGCCCCCTGGCTTGGGCCTTGGCCCCTGGGGTCATGCCTCCCATGTGGGAAGGCCCCAGCCCAAATCCCACCCACCTGTGTGGCATGAAACCATGTGAAAAACTGATGGCATACAACTATGGAGACTGTTCTGGGCCCTCCCCCTTCTCTCTGTCTGTCATAACAATAAATCTTAAAAAAAAAAAGGAATCAGAATAATATAAACACCTATGTTAGAGCCCATATCTCCTGTACCCAGTCTCTTTTTCTATATACTAACATTCTTGTGTCATCCTTGCTTATTACCTTTATTGTCTCACTTTTTAAAAATATATATTGGAGTACATCATCACCTTGTTAGACATACATGGATACAAGGTTATATCAATACTGATTACTCCTCTCAAACAATAATACCTTTAGATGTATCTAATATTCTTAGAACCTTAGATCTCTACCCTGGGCCCTACACTCTGGGTACTATTCTAGACTTCTGTTACTGTGTTCCTTTCCATGGGAGCTTATACTTCCTCTTTGTGGACATTCTCTTGTTAATGGAACCCTAGAATTTTCTTCCCCAATTTAGGGCCTGGATAGGCTTTTTCACTGAGTGTGTCCCTCTGAAGGTAGATGATATGAACAACTCAAAGACTGCAAGGAGTGGGTCATATGAGATACCTTCTAAGTACCACTTCAACTGCTTTTGAATTCATCGGCCCCTTGTCCACAGTCCCTTATTTTACCCCATGTTCTGTGATTACCAACGCACATGATAGCATTTTGTCTCATGTCTGTACTCTGCATCTTTTGCCTCTCCCCTGGGGTTTCCTGGTTTCCACTGAGATGTGAAATGCCATAGGATACTCTTGGAACCTATGCCTGTATAACCCTGAAGTTGAGCTTTCGACAGATAAGAAGTGGAATATGGTGAATACATTCTTCATCCTACTTCTACTGGACAGACTCTCTTAAAATGTAGTAGTAAATATACTCTCTCTGAAAACACATCTACTACACAGCAAGCAAAGTCAGTAGTGCTGGAATTTCAAACAGTGACCAGCTCTATAATACTTTTTGTCCTATTTACTCTCTTTCCTTGAATACCTCATTCGCCATTTACTTCCTTCCTATTTCCTTGGGTTTTCTCTCACCAATAAAGAATTAATATATTAATTTTTGCCTTAAGCTATGTTTCTAGAAAAACTAAGCTTATGTAATACCATATGCTTCAGCCATATATATATCTTCTAATACCTGTGCCATTTCATTTTGTTTTTTTCTTACTTGTGTGGGGAACTCCTGTTCATACTTCAAGTCATAGTTCAATGTGTTTTGTAAAGCTCAATCCACTCAAGCAGAATTAATCATTTCTACATTGTGTTACTATTAATTTTTTATCACATGCTGCAATCATATATTTGCCATAATGTTTTACAATGGTATGTGTTAATGATTAAACCATGAACTCTTGAGAGCCATGTTTTATGCTTCTTTAGATTTCCTACACCAGGCCTGGACAAAATTTTTTAGAGCAAGGGCTACTTCTCCAAATGCCACAGTATACTAGCTATTTCATTATTCAGGCAGCCACCCCAAAATTGCTTGGTGGTCCACCGGTGGACCATGATCAACGTCTTGCCCAGCCCTGCCCTATACCATGAATGGTCCCTGGGACATAGAATGTAATCAACATTTTTTTATGGAATGTATTAATGAGTTAATTAAAATTTACTGTTAGGACCATGTTCTAGTTTAGTGGTTTCTGTGAACATAGAAAAATGTCTAAGAGCTGAAGATTTATAATAATAAGCACCTATTATGTAGTTATATGTACCTGTTATGTATTTGTATACATATATTAAGTATTAAAATGTTATTTACCTATACATTTTAGCTATCTAGTTATCTGCTTCCTACCTCCCTATCTTTCTATTGTCAGTATATAATATCCCTTAAAGCATGAGAAAGAGAGCAGGCAAATGCCATTGATAAAGCAATAGAACATGAAGTTACTTGTTAAAAGTCAAAACACTATATTCTTTGGAGAGATGATTTTTATTGCTTTGGTTATGAAATGAGCCTGCATTGCTCTTTTGTTTGGGTCCAGTGTGCTTTGGTTCTGACAGAGATTTTGTTGTTACAGTGGCCTCACTGCAGTACTTAAACTAGAAATAGCAAGTCTGAGAAATGACATCATTTTTCCCAGTAACTGAGATGATAATAAGGAAATTTCATTTGCAGCAGAAATACTTGGAGTTTCTGAATTTCTGAGCACATATTAATTTATTTGCAGATCTCTTTCTAACATAGCTCTCTGTTCAAAACTCCATAACCACCTTGTATAACAGTTATTGTTTTGATGTGCTCATTTCTATGCTTCAGGCTACTTGGTAGTCCGAAGCCAGTGACTATATAACTCCCATAGAGTGGGAGAAATGTCCACCCACATCCAGAGCTTCATCAGTTATTGGCATATTATGCCTCTCGTCACTCAGCTTTTTTTTTTTTTTCTTTTCAATTTAGCTCTCAGGCTTTTGCCTCCAAAAACCACAAAACAGTCATCAAATCCTGGGTGCTTCAAATGTACACAAATTTAGGATTCTATGTTCTAGAAAACAGTCACCACTTTACTATATTGTTATAAATGTTCAGAAAGTATACAATGATAATCTTTTTGTGTTCACTTGAAAATATTTAGCATGTAATTATTCCTTGTTGAATTTATTTCTGGCCTACGGTAAATGTATTGTTTATGGGTGAGAATAAAAAGAGAAAACTGTTCCTTGTTTGTTCATTTTACCTCTTTATGATTTATCCAAACTACTTAATCTAGAATTTTTCTCAGGACTGCACTTTCAGATAATGCATCCTGGAAAATATCTGTACTCTGTCCCAAACATTTATTTGAAATGACTTAAAGCTTTTGAAGACTCTTTTATATTTGTTCATAATCATGCCTTTAAGAGATTTCTCAGTGTCCCTCAAGATACCTAACATTCCCTGCTCTGACTTTGATGTAAAAAGCCACAAAACGATTTTAGGAGAGGATGGACAGTCTCTATACTGTCCAAGAGAGGTGATCTTCACTTATGATGAAATTATACTTGTTTATTTTAAGCTTGTAAGCTAGTTTGTTGTACAATTGTCTACTCAATTATGATACTGTAAGCAAAATTAATATATTTAGATAGATGGAGGGCGTGCTGGGATTGCTCAGTGGATTGAGTACTCATTTTGCAGCCCCAGGGTGTGAGGATCCTGCCCCAGCCTGGCCCAGCCTGTGTGAACCCATGTGCTGAACTTGGGTGTGCCCCCAGTTTGGTTCTTGCTGGCTGAGTTTCCCATGTGGGAGGCCCTTGGTTCATGTCCTGCCCTGGGTGTGCTTCCCATGTAGGAGGCCCCCAGCTTGAGGGGGTGTGCCTCCCATGTGGGAGGTCCCTGGCCCAGTTCCTGCCCTGTGCAAACCTGAGCCAACCTGTGGAGTGGAACTATGTTGAAAACTACCTACAACTATGGAAACTGCTCTGGGCCCTCCTCCTTCTCTCTGTTTCTCTGTGTGTCTGTCTCTGTTTCTCTTCTCTCTGTGTCAGAAACAGTAAAAATAGGGATGCCAGAACTCGCTTTGCAGCCCCTGGGTCTGAGGATCAAATTCCGACCCCGGCCCATGTGGACCCATATGCTGAACTGGGGTGTGCCCCCAGTTTAGTTCCTGCCAGGGCCCATGTGAGAGACCCCGGGTCTGGTTCCTGCCTTGTACAGCCCTGTGCCCACCTGTGGAGTGAAATTATATTGAAAACTAATGATGTACAGTGATGGAGATCACTCTGAGCCCTGCCTCTTCTCTCTGTCTCCCTATCACAAAAACAAAAGTTAATGAATATGACCACTTTATTAATTAAAACCATTTAAAAAGGGCTACATAAGTTTAGGAAAACAAATCTTAAAATTGCGTAGGAAGACCTACAGATTTTTCTCTGCTTTTTCTGTGCTCTCAAATGTTAAAACAATAACACACTTGATGGTAATGAATAACACTTGTTTGTTAAAGAAATCTACTTGCCAAACATGACCTGGTCTTGTCCTATTTTTTACATTGTATTTGTATCTACAGAAATACCAGGCTTCTGTGGGCTTTTCAGACAGATTAGGCCCCAAAGAGAAATGTATGCACAAGCAATGAAAAAGATTCGGAATTGGCTGGCTTGCTTATAAGTGGCCTGGTCTGACCATCACTACTGTTCTTCTTATTTATGATACTAGTAAACAAATTAGACAGTGAGGACATGGGGTTTGAGTTTGTAAAATTCAGTGACAAGAATAGGAAAAGGAGCACACATATCTAAGGAGAACATGTTAATTCTGATCATAGGTTTAGTATTAATCTCCCCCATTTCACTGGTAAGATGAAACCAATTAAAAAATGTTAAGATTTAATGTGCTCATTTATGGACATTTTGTTATCTTTCTCTGTAGTGTATACTCCTACATTCCTTATTCTGCCATTTGTTCCTTTATACTAAAATGCAGCTTCTCAAAAATGACACAGGGGGTTGGTTCATTCTTTTCTCGGGGAGTGGAAGCTGGAATGTCTTCTGTATTATAAGCTGTTGAGCAGCATCCTGATTTTTCCTCACTAGATTCTAGTAGCACAACTCTCCTTCACCCCAGTTAAGACAGTTAAAATGTCTCTATACATTACAAAATATCATTTGGGGGACAAAATTGTTCCTTGTTTGAGAATCACTAAACTGGAAAAAAGAATTTTAGAAACTACATAAAATGTGGTGATGCTAGCTCTTCTCCTTAAATATCAGTTGTTCAACACAATAAAAGTGAGGGTTTTTTTTGTTTTTGTTTTTGTTTTTTTGCTCATTTTGAATTTAAGTGCAGGTATCCCTGTTCAGGCAGCCTTACGGAACTTATGCCCCTTATATTTCACAAATTGACCTTCCTCAGGGGCCTTGATACCAGTTCAAGTGGACAGAAAAAGAGATAAAGGTAAATCCACCAATTCTTAACTGTTTTGGATAAGAATTAATATGAACATTGTATCTTCCTACATTCCATTGAGAAAAGTACTCATTGGCATCAGATGAACATAAACTGGAAAACTAGTCCCTAGGTAGGCAGTCATTTCTAAGCAATGATTCCATCATAAAAAAAGAAAAAAGAAAAAGAAAAAGAGAAGAAGAAGAAGAAGGAAAGAAAGGAGGAAGGGAGGAAGGAAGGAAGGAAGGAAGGAAGGAAGGCAGGCAGACAATACAAAAATATTTAGGAACAGAATTGGAGTGTTACTTGACCCTTTTTGTTGCATAAACTTGGAATAGTTTTTTCGTCATCTACCTCCTGAATTTGGTCTGCTGATAGAGATTTGATAGAGGAACTAAACTGAGTTGCCACTAGATAGCAAATATTTTAAGACTTAACCCTGAAGAAAAGAGAAAAAGAATCTTAGAATTCTACAGATATTATAATTTCATAATTAATAATAAACATAATTTTAAAGTCTCTTAAATAACATTTAAATATCTATCTTGCATATTTATTTAAACTGAATTTATACAATATAGAGGGTTTAGAAGAACAAATGTTTGACTTCTGATTTTGGCTCTGTCCTCTCTGGCTTGTGATTTAGGGCAAATCATTGAACTTCCCAGCATGCTTGTTCTGCATGTATATAAATAGGCATAAAATCACTTCTTTTAACTTTCTTACAAGGGATTGAAATGAGAGTTATGTTTATAACTTTATGTGAAAATTTCTTTTATTCAAACTTCAAGGTGTTATATCTCATTACTTATTATGGGACACTTGTCGAGCCAGCGACTGAGTCAGATATTTGTCCACTGTCCAGTATTTTTAGGTATACTAAATTACCTGAAGACAAGAGGCTGAGAGAAGACATATCAATCTTGGGATCCCAGTGAACATTTGGTCATATCTGTGGAGACCCCAGTCAGGTTATATAAAAGGAATCTCCTCTCAGATGTAGAGACTATAACAGCTTCTGTGACAGTAGTTGCACTAGAAGGAACATGAACTTTGGTAACCCAGAACATTCTCAGTAGCCAGCAGTCAAGTTTTGATTTTGAATATTGGATGCCTAAGCAAGGTCTTTGTTATAAGATTCTCAAAGGAGCTACCGTGGTCCTGATACTCTGTCACTGACCTTTCTACATCCCTATTCTTGACCCAAAATTTGCCTTGAAAATTGTCCTCCTGATTGTAACTACCCTTAACATTACTGTCCTGTAGAGCAAAGCTAACCTGTAAAGCCATTTTTATAGCTTGAATGATTTCCAACCTAACTTCCACAAGCTTCATGAGTCAATGAGTTACCGGTAACTTGCTTCCTAGTCTTCCTGGTCTTTACATTCCCCAGATATGCCACAAACCTATATTCTTATTTCAAACTGGATTAAGTACACAATGAAAAATACATGTATTGTAAATATAGCCAATGGCTAGAGAAGAACCTTCATCAGGAATCAATAACTGTAGTTCAAGTCAAGTTAATTTTTAGGGTTTGTGATGTTTTAAAGTATTTGAGAAGTACCTGAATTTGGAATAGTTTAGAACAGACAAATCTTACTAATAGTTTGATATATTACAGGAACAGTGATTTAGTTGTAAATTAAAACTTTTTCTAATTGTTCTAGTTTCTTATCTCAGCCAAGAATCCTAGCAGAATTTTACACACTTACACACACACACACACACACACACACACATGTATATATATTTATAGCAAGTGATCAAGTCATATGGGCTACTTTGATACTTATTATATTATATCACATGGTTTTATTGTCATGTAAATGCCTTACTTTAGTATTAGGAAAGAAAAGGTAAAAGATGCTTTTAGCATTGTGGTTTGATTTTTTCTTCAATGACCTTTAAGAATATGAGTATATTACTTACGCCAACCATACAAAACACATCATTTGAACAAAGAACACTGTATTTGCAGGGCTGATTTCTTCTAAATAGTGAGTTTCAGCAGCTGAGGGCACAAATAAACCAGCCTGAGGCATATTGATCAGGGAGAATTGTAGCATTGGAGCTAACTGGAAAGTGCATTTTTACTACTCAATTAGACTCAAAATATAGCAGTGGAAAACTAGGGAGAGTCTAAAAGAATGTCTAAGGTGTAAAGAGCTGTAACATTTATAAAAATTAATTTAGGTTAAATCAGATTCTTTGAAAAGTAGGAAGAAATGGATGAGCTCGCAAGCAAATGTTTTACCTATGACACTTTACTCTATTTTCATTGCATCTAGTTGACCTTTTTCTAAACAAAAAAATAAAAATGTACTTGGTTTCTAGATGTTTTCATGAATATCAAATGCACATGGATATTTTAATCTGTGTATCATTAGAATAATGCTATATAATACAACCACTAAACATTGCAACATTTAGAAATATGTGTAGTTTTCCTTGCTAGATTTTCCATGCCATTTGAAAAGAAAACTGATAAATATAGAAAACTTTATATACTTAGAGGTGCATTCCTTTTTATGTGGCTAAAACCACTGGTATTTGAATATGGAAAGGAGAGAATACTACCTAAATGGTACAAAAAATATTGGCAAGTATTGCTTTTGTTTTAACCTTTTCTATACTGGATACAGTATAAACAGTAGAAAAAAAATTTTTTAAATCTTGGCCCCATTTTCAGTGATTTGAGTATCAGATACAGGTTAAAGGCAAAAAAACTTCTGGGCACTAGGGTGTTTAGTCTACGTAGCCCTATATTGTTGATTAAATGCTTTGAGTTTTACACACTGCTTGTATTTTATTTGTACCTACATTTAGCAGTGTTGTTGTTTACAGTTAGTTTAAAGGCCTAAGGAAAAAAACTGGCAGAGACAGACAGAGACAGAGAGAAACCAAGAGAAGGGGAGGGCCCAGAGCAGTCTCCATAGTTGTACATCATCAGTTTTACACATGGTTTTGTTTCACACAGGTGGGTGGGGGCCACACTGGGCAGAAAGCGTGCTGAGACCTCCTGCATGGGCCAGGGGCCAAACCGGGGAGCAAGAACCAAACTGAGGACCTCCCACATGGGAAGCACACCCCAGTTCAGCACATGGGTCTGCACAGGCCAGGGCTGGGATTGATCCTCGGTCCCTGGGGCTGCAAAGCAAGTGGTTAACCCACTGAGCCATCCCAATTTCCCTGTGTTCACTTCTTAAAATCAGGTACTATCTGGCCATTTTCTTCCCTTCATGTCTATGTTCTTTGTTAAATGTTCTTTAGAACACTGCTTCCAAACCTTAATATTCATGTGAATCATACTTGTATATACATCTTGTTCAAACAGACTCTGATAGTAAGTCTGGAGGTGGAGGCTGAGATTATGCATTTTTAATAAGCATAATCAGGTAACGCTGATGCTGCTGGTTTGCATGAGACCATAATTCTAGTAGTAAGCCATTAGTCCATTACATAATAGCTATTATGTGTAATGCTGTTATTAGTAAGCTACTCAACTTACCTATTTCAGGATTTCCATCTTTACGATTAAGAGCAAGAGTTATGATGTCAGATGACTTGAGGTTGACTCCAGCTTTCACCTTTACTTAGCTATGACTAAAGTGTTAAACCTTTCTAAGCCTCAGTTTCCCATTGTATAAAAGTTGGTAATGTCTGGTTCTTCATCATGGAATTCTTGTGTGGGTTGTATGAGATAATGCTTATAAAGTGCTTAGCCTACTGATTGGCACATAGTAAGCACTATCATTTACTTTTTCATTTATATAAAACTGAAGGGACTTTCAGAAATTATGTAGTATAGCTCTTTATTTTTAAAGGTTAGAATATAGAAATATGTCAGATAAACTGAATTTCCTTGGGTCACACAGTAAGTGCTGGTTAATAGCCTAAGTAGGTAAGTATATCAAGGAGCATCTGAGAGGAAACTTGGCAGAATAAAAACAAAACAATATTTATTAGTTTCATGGATACATAATTAAGAAATGAACCAAGAATATATCCTATTACTTAACAAATTTTAAATTTTATAAACACGTTTCTATTTTTTAAAACATTTTATTTGTGACATTTCAGTTTATATGATGCATCTCATACAATTTTTTTAAAGCCATTTTAGCAGGAAAAATCTTGAGGTGTAAATACAAACTTGTGACATATTTCTTCAACAGAATAATTTGTTGACAGATATATACAATTTCTTTTATACTTAAAAACATCTCTACTCACCTTGAATTAGGTGTCTATCACTGTCTGGCCCTGAGAATCAAGAGAAACGTGTTTTAATTCCATTTCTGTTACTGATTCTGGGTTCTTTGATAAGTCAATTTATCCCTAGCTCAGTTTCATCAACTGTAAGATACCTATTTTCCCTCCAAGCATCAAACACAAGTCTAGGGGCTGATCAAAAATATGTTGTTGGATTATCATCAAAATGAGTTCGTTATTTGACTAACACACCTTCAGAAAGAGTAAGGCTGTCAGTGGAGTATTTTTGTGTAAGGAATCCTATGTCAATGATTTCCAGGATAAGAAGTGAAGACACCTATTCTTCAATGTTAAAAATTGACAAATTTGGTAGCAGCTGTGACTATTGCATGAGCTAAATTATTAACCATATATATGCATGCACTCAAACATCTCTTTTAGTACTCTACACCATTGTAAAATATGGTGGCATTTAATTTATCTCCATCTAAATTTTTAAAAGTTTACTCCAATTTTATTATAACACAGATACAAATTGTCTATGAGACTTTTCAAAAGATTTTCGCGTTGGTTCAGTTGGGATTATTATTATTATTTTTTTAATATTATGCCTTTATGTTCTTTTTTTTTCTGTCTCACAAAAGGACATGCACACGCAAACATGTATGAACAAAAAAGATGAATCCTCAACAGTTAGAGATAGATTAATATCAATTGACATATCTCTCATATATCTCTTTACAAGAAACGTATTACAAAATTCTGGATTATCTGCAAAGTTTATGTTCCTAAGGATGTTCTTCCTAATGAAAATTAAGATTGATCTAGAAAAATTTACTGTGTTTAAAATTGGAAAAGCGTAGGCTACTGTGATTTCTTTCAGTCCCCTGTATTTCTGGAGCTTCTGCATATAAATTTTATTTACCTATTCAGGATGTCATTGTTTCTGCATTCCTCATTTGCCTGGGGCCATGAGTTCTTGAAGCCTCATCCCTCTCACTTGTCCCTCTATGAGTCGCTCAGGAATATGAGATACAGTTGTTGCTTTTACTTAAAAATTTATCCCAAGATAATAATTGATGGAAATATAATATAAAGAATATCTTGAGAGAAAAGTTTGGCACTTGGAATAGAAAGTGTAATATCTTTCTTGGTCTATTCCTCAAAGAACGCTGTCATTTTGAATTTAGACTTCTATTCAAAGTAATGAACTGAAAGATGTCCTGACCTCTTTGATTAAGCTCTTGCTTAAACATAGATGGTTTTGATTTTTTTTAATATTCAATATAAAATGTGCCAAATAGATCGTGTCCATGGGTTTTCTGAGTCCATTTACAAACCTGCAGGAAAGGATGTACAGGAGTCTTCCTTGTTTATAAATATTTCTGTAAGCACTTCAGCAGTCTGCTTGGGGCCCAGATAACATTTTGAAAGATGCATTAACCAGGCCTCAAACCATGTAGTCAATTAGGGAAATAGAGATTGATCAAAATGTGGAGTTGTCTGAAAAATATCTAGCAAAGATACAAAGTAAAATTGAAATAACGCCCTTTTCAGTAAATATTAATTAAAATGAGTTTTGCAATAAGCATGAAATCTATTTTTTTTGCTTGATATATAAGACCCTTTGTTTTGAATCATAGGGACAGTGTGGGATGTTGTGAGTATACTGATCAATCTCTCCAATTATGTGCCTGAAACTTAATAAATTTTGAAATAAAGGATCTCTACTGACAAATCACTTGTGTTTGAAACCTCAGCTGTGAACCCTGAAATCTGACAGATTTGAAGTTAGTATGAGAATATAAAAAATATCATTTTTGTAAGTATGCAAGGAAACATTGTTTTGTGACACAATGATGATCTTTTGAAGAAAGTAGCCACTTTACCAGAAAGACTGACTTTCTTTAATGTATATATTCGCTGGGGGCAGAGCTTAACAGCTGTTTCATTTCTCAAAAACACTTTTAATACCTAAATTCTTAAACTTTATCTGCAAGTGGCTTTTAGAGCCTAACATGGCTAATACTGGTACAAAGACCCTACAGCTCTCATTGTGCGACTGCTTTACATAATCCATTGGAGGAGCTGTATAATTTGACTTTACTCTGGAGCTGGCTTTGATCAGAAATAACTTATGTCACCTAAAAAAATGATTTTATAAGCTTTCTATGCTCCATGTCTATACAGCCACGATAGCTCATCACCTTGGATTTATCAGTGGAATGACTTGGCCCGGCAAGAACTGTTCAGTTAATATTTTCTTTTTACAAAGCATTCAGTCCCCTAGAAAACAGAAACATTTACTACTCAAAGTAAATCTTGAGACAAAGCATTAAAAAAATCATAACTCGTAATAACAAATGCTAATATTAAGATATCATGATTTATCCTTCAGGGGCTATGTTTCAAAGGTGCTTTTTTTTTCAATTGTAGTTGACATTCAATATTATTTTATATTAGTTTCAGGTATACAGTGTAGTGGTTAGACATTCATATAATTTATGAAATGGTACCCACCTGGCACTATACATAGTTGTAATATTATTGACTTTATTTCCTATTCAAAGATACTTTTCTCCCACACAGGCTTTGGTTTTGTCCATAGGAATGATGGTCTCTTTCCTGTCTGGGCTCTAACATCCTCTTGGATAGAGAACTGATATGAAAAGATGGGGAGAAAGGTCACGCTGCTATCCCTGACTAAGGGGGCAATGGGGTCTGTGGACTTTACATTCTCTTGACTGTAGCTGTTAAAAGCAAGACCAGGTTTTCTGCTGGTCTTTTCCCAGTTGGACTCCAACTTGAGATTCACAGAACAAATTGCAAGAGGCAACAACAATCAGGTCTTGCACTCTGTTTCAGGCCTTTGCCTGAGGCATCAGTTTTGTCAGTCAACCTTTCAACTCTTCTGAGTATACAGGAAGGAAAAAATACAGTTGATTCCAACTTAATTCATAAAAATCAAAGGGAGTTGTCAGGAAAGGTAGTTTGTCAAAAAAAAAAAAACAACAACAACAAAAAAAAAACCAGAAAAGCTAGAACAGGAAAAAATACCCAGCTTTCACTTTCCAGGATATTTTGTGAAGTTCTGTTCTCTTTGACTGGTATACCATATATACCTTAAGAATGGTGGAGGGGATGCCAGGATAGCTCAACAGATTTAGTGTTTGTCTTGCAGCCACAAGGTCCATGCATAGAGTCCTGGCCCCAGCCGTACAAACTCATATGCTGAACTGGGGCATGCTTCCCATGTGAGAAGACACCAGTTTGGTTCGTGCCCTGTGTGGCCCCACATCCACCTGTGTGGAATGAAACTATGTCACAACTAATGATGTACAACTATGGAGACTGCTCTGGGCCCTCCCCCCTTCTTTCTCTCTCTCTCTCTCTCTCTCTCTCTCTCTCTCTCTCTCTCTATCTATCTATCTCTATCTCTATCTCTGTCAAATAATAAAATAAATCTTAAAAAAATACTAAGAAGAAAAGTGGACAATTTAAACATTGTCCCAATATTGTAGGCAATGACATAAATTGGAGTTTTATATCACACACACAACTTATTTCATTGTATATATGTATATATAACATACATACATATATGTTATATATATATATATATACACACACACACACACACACACACACATATATCCATAATTATTTCTCTGTATCCACTTGATGTCCACTTAGATTAATAATTTGATTTTGGCCTTCTGAATAACTAAAGTGAAATCTGTTTTGTTTTGTTTTGTTTTTAATATTTTTTTTTATTTATTTTTATTTTTGACAGAGAGAGATACAGAGACAGAGACAGAGAGAGAACTGAACTGGGCGAGCTCCCAGTTCAGCACATGGTTCCGCACGGGCCGGGGCCGGGACTCGATCCCTGGTCCCTGGCGCTGCAAAGCGAGCGCTCAACCCACTGAGCCATCCCGGCCTCCCCGAAATCTGTTTTTTAATACACTTCTGGTTTTGGTTTGCTTCTGTTACAATTTTTATAAGTGCTTTGTTACTAATTACCAAGTGGTTTGTGTTGTATTTCCTTTATAAATAAAGCTGAAAGTAGTATATTCTTTAGCCAGAAACCAGAGCCACTCTGATTACAGATAAACTGAATTTCTTCTATAAAATGAGAGACAAAGAGGGCTGGTCTGTGAACTTGCAGCTGTCAGGGTAGAGTAGACATTAGGGGCACTGGCTGCTCCACTCTCCCCTCCAAATTTGCAAGTCCCAAGCCAGGGCTTGTTGAGCGCCAGGAACAGTGGTCTGCCTTGCCTGAGAGTAAAAGCATAATGAACAAGGAGCGGGCAATATGCAGACACGTTGGAGGGTAAAGAGAGCATGCAGAATCATAATGGTATAGACATACAATGGAACCCTAGTCCACAAGTCCAGTGATTCTCAAAAATGTTGTTTGAGGGCTTCCTGGCAGAATTGCTTCTCCTCCCTCTGAGTCAGCCTCTATGGGCCTGTGGGCTCAGGATACAAGAATAGCAGGTGATTTTTAAATATACACTAAGGTTTGAAAATCACTCATTAAATCCAAGATTCCTTCTAGTAAGTAATACTGATTTTACCTGGTTTTATCATCACTATCCTCAGCATCACAATAGCAAGGATTTATTGAGAATGTACTCCACAGGACAATGTGCTTTACATGCATTATATTCTTTCATCTTCACAACAATCTTATAAATTCAAATCATAAAAGCTATTATAAGTAAAAAGAAATAGGCTTAGAGAGCTGAGGAACTTCCTCAAGGTCACAATTAGTAACTGACAGAATCCAATCCCTCTTCTGACTATAGAGCCTTCACTCTTGATTAGATTTTCTGAAGATAAAAATTTTAAAAAGAAATATTGCTTTCTGTAGAGACTAAAATACTATCAACAAATAGGAAATGTTTTTTGGGGAAAACTTGACATACAGGCTAAATCAGGGGTCCCTAGCCCCTCGGGTACTAGTCCACGGCCTGTTAGGAACTGGACTGCCCAGCAGGAGGTGAGTGGCAGGTGAACAAGTTAAGTTTCATCTGCATTTACAGCCGTTCCCCATTGCTGGCATTACCACCGGAGCTCCACCTCCTGTCAGATCAGTGGTGGCATTAGATTCTCATAGGGATGTGAAGCCTATTGTGAACTACACGTGTGAGGGCTCTAGGGTGCGTGCTCCTTATGAGAATCTAATGCTTGATGATCTGAGGTGGAGCTGAGGTGGTGATGCTAGTGTTCATTCTGCATGATGGTGAGTTGTATAATTATTTTGTTTTACATTACAGTGTAATAATAGTAGAAATAAAGGACAAAATAAATGCAATGCGCTTTAATTATCTTGAAACTATTCCCACCCTGCCAGTCTGTGGAAAAATTGGCTTCCATGAAACCAGTCCCTGGTGCCAAAAAAGTTGGGGATCACTGGTTTAAATAGCTTAATCTAATCTAGTCTGTTGTATTAACATAAATAATGGTGTCAGCCACAAGTTAGAAGAAATGAACATGGGGATATGGAACATGGAGTACAACCACTATATAGTCTCCTAAAATTTCCTGGCAAACTTTGAATCTGCATAGGTAAATGTCAAGTGACAGATGGTAAAGGGTCTTGCAGGTGATCAAGGAAAATATCTTCAGTTTCAAATTTAAAATACTTTTTTATTTCCTAAAGACTTTTTTTATTCACTTTCTTCTTAGAGTCCACTCTTTTTACTGAAATTATCTAGTATGTTACTGCACATTGGTGTTAGTATTTAAAAATCTGTACATTAGACTATAAAGTAATCCTAATGCCCTGAGACAACCAGTACACAGGGGACCTAGTACAGCATGGTTCAAAGTCATAGGTTAATATAAACACAGTTTTGTTTCTTTTTAAAGATTTATTTCGATTATTTTTGACAAAGAGAGAGAGACACACAGAGACAGAGAGAAAGGGAAGGGCCCAGAACAGTCTCCATAGTTGCACATCATTGGTTTTTCCACATAGTTTCATTCCACAGTTGGGTGCGGGGCTCCACAGGGCAGGAAATGGGCCAAGGTCTCACCCCAGTGAGAACTGAACTGGGGGCACTTCCCAGTTCAGCATATGGGTTCACTCGAGACAGGACCAGGATTCAATCCTCAGTCCCCAGGACTGCAAAGTGAGTGCTTAACCCACTGAGCCATCCTGGCTTCCCCAACACAGTTTTGACTTATTATAGTTCACTCTATAGCTCCGAACCTCTGTTCCTGGACCTCATGCTCTTTTATAATATATGTGACATCATCCATACATGTTCATTATAAAAATTTGTTACATGTTTTTTGTGTTGTTCCAGGGCTTTAGTAGCCAAAGCCTTAAGTCTTGTTGAGTGCTAGGGACAGTTGTACACATTTTAGTTGGCAGATGTTGATATTCCTATTCTTTGAAAACAAAGTGCATTTTGTTGGCATGTGTCACACAGGATACTCCTTTAAAAATGGATTTCATGATCATAAACATTTGAAAAATTCTACATAAGATACTCTGTCCTCTGCAAATTTATAACACATACTTCAGCATATTACAAGTGTGGAGAAATTCTTTGCTAATTTAACTTTACCAAATCCATGATTTCACAAACCAATTTGATATAGAACTTGTTCTGAGCATATTTATTACTCTCACTTGGAATTAATATCCAAGAAATACTTGGTGGGAAACACTTAGATGGTGTTTTGATATATTATTGAAGTTTTTGTTGAGTGTACAGTGCTACCTCCTCCATCTCTTTTGCCTGTCTTGACTTTTACTCTGAGAGGCCACCCTGGTCACTTTTCAGATCAAGCATATATCTCAATGGAGAAGAAGATCCTTGTGACCTATGATATCAAGAGTAAGACCACATTAATGGAGATTTTACTTAGAGAATATATGAATGCAGCATTTAAAAATATAAAGGAGGATCTAGGAGATTATAATGAGAAGATGCCATGAGACTTTTGATGCATACTTTGATAATAAGTGCTATATCAAAAGTAATCTGTGTTGAGATGGGCTATAGGTGTAAGCCCAAAATTCAGAGTTATATGACTGTTGATACTCTTGATGTTAAAATCAGAAAGACCTAGTTCAAATCATAGCACTCCACAGTCTTGTATGCCCTGGGACAACATACCTGACCTCTTCATTTATAAAATGTGGATGGGAATGCCTAAATTATAGGTATATAAGGAGGTTGTGGATGTCTCCTGCATATAACATCCTGAAAGACAAAATTACAAAAGTAAAAACTTAAAAAGGAAATTGGAACCAGCTGAGATTTTACTAAACACCAGCCATTATTTGTGTATATACAAAACATGTTTATTATATTAGAAATATAAAGTGTTGTTATAGTGTGCTAAACATGCAGATAAAAAATTATAACAAAATTAAACAATCATTGCTGATTATATAAACATCCAGATGTTTGTTATTGAATAGATAAAACATCTGTCTCATGAATTGAAATTTGTACTTTTCCTGTGCAAGTTTTGATGACACTGCTTGGTATATGTTTCTATAAAAACTTATTTCCAAAGTAAAGGGATGTGACTCATAAAATAAATGTATAAAGCAGGGAAAACATTTTAATTTTAGGTCAATTTTAATCTTATAATTAATTGTTATTTTCCAATTTCACACTGTATTTAATTTATTGGGGTGACATTGGTTGGTAAAAATGACATAGGTTCCAGGTGTACAATTCTGCATTACATCGTCTATGTATTGCATATGTGCTCACCACCCAGAGTCAGTTTTCTTTCCATCACCATATATTCGATGTCCCTCCACTTCTCCACCCCCTATACTCAGCTAATCACTAAAGTATTGACTGTATCCGTGAGTTTTTGTTTCTTTGTTACTTTCAGTTTTGTATTCCACCTGTAAGTGAACTCATACGGTTCTTTATTTTTTTTTCAGTCTGCCTTATCTTGCTTAATATGATGATCTCAAGGTCCACCCATGTTGTCTCAAATGACAGTATTTCATCTTTTCTTATCGCTTAGTAATATTCTGTTGTGTAAATTACCACATTATGGAATATATTCCCTATGCTTTACTGAATATCCCCATGATATTTTGTAACTACCAATTTGTACTTCTTAATTCTTTCACCTTTTTCACTCTGCCCCCAATTGAAAAATTAAAAGTGTTGTGGGGAGAAGGTGAATAGGAGTAAGAGTTTCAAATTTCCGGTTATTTTATAAAGTAGGTCATGGGGATGTAATGTACAGCATAGGGAAGATAGTCAACAGTATTATGATAGCGAGGTATTGAATCAGACAGTTGCTGACATAGTACGATGATCACTTCTTTAGTTATATAAATGTCTCATCCACTATGTTGTACACCTGAAACTAATACAATATTGTATGTCAAATGTAACTGAAATCTAAAAATATTAAAAAGTATTTATATATGAAGGAATTTCTTTAAAATCAAATGGTATATTTATAATTCAAACATAAATTTTAGTATAAAATCAAAAGGAAGCTTCGTGTAAAACTTTTTAAATGATTCCACATATAAGTGAAGTCAAATGGTTCTTGATTTCATGGACATGGCTGATAGTTTAGTGGTTACCTGAGGGTAAGGGGACGGGTGGCAGGGTGGGGAAGTGGAGGAACATCAAATATATGGTGACGAAAAGAAAACTGACTCTGGGTGGGGAGCACATAATGCAATACATAGACGATGTAATGTAGAATTGTACATCTGGAACCTATGTCATTTTTACCAACCAATGTCAGCCTAGTAAGTTTAGCAATTAAAAAAATTCTTTTTTAAATTATTAAAATTCCTAACAACAGTTTAGTGTGTTTTTTGTTAGATCAGTATATTATATCAAGATGATGTTTGGCTCTGTGGTAAAACTTAAATCACAGCTACAGTTAGCTTCTAAAGAAAAAGCGAACCAGATAATCCCTCAAAATTTCATCTCATGTTTCTATTATAAAAAAATAGAGTGAGAGAGACAGGTATTGCAACATATTTAATAGGCTTACTCCTCTATTTTCTAAGTGAGTGCAAGGAAACAACATATGATCTAAAGTACCTGATATCTTCCCCGAGCTCTATAATAATAACAGTGAGTAGAGACATCTCTCTATCATGCCCTCCTCACCTGAAACTCCCTGACATTTATTATCTGTACCACTGCAATTTGTTGAATTTATTCATTCATGCCTGCCTGCCTGCCTGCCTGCCTGCCTTCCTCCATCCCTCTCTCTCTTCCTCTCCTCCTTCAGTCTCTTCATCCCTCCCTTCCATTCTTCTCTTTCAATAAGCATTTATCAAGAGCATATGTACCTCTATGAAGTAAATGCAGAATCAATACCACAACCCCATTAAAAGTTTGAAAAACATCCCTTGTGCTCTAAGCAATTTGGACATTGATAATTATCTCTCTCTTGGGGTGCAAAACAAAGTGAGGGAAGGGGAAGCCGGGATGGCTCAGCGGGTTAAGCGCTCACTTTGCAGGGCCAGGGACTAGGGATCGAGTCCCGGCCCCGGCCCGTGCGGAACCATGTGCTGAACTGGGAGCTCCCCCAGCTCAGTTCTCTCTCTGTCTCTGTCTCTGTCTAAATAAATAAAAAGTGCACCGATGGGGAGAATATGGAAACAACCAAAATGCCCTTCGATAGATGACTGGATAAAGAAGATGTGGTACATTTACACAATGGAATACTACTCAGCCATAAGAAATGATGAAATACAGTCATTTGTGGCAACATGGATGGACCTAGAGACCATCTTATTAAGCGAAATAAGTCAGAATGGAAGAACCAGGAAACATATGACCTCACTTATAGGTGGAATATAAAACTGGAAGTAACAAAGACACAGAGACCTATGGACACACCCAATAGCTTGGTGATTGCCTGAGGGAAGAGGAGGAGGGGAAGTGGGGGAGGTGGGAGTGGGCACCAGATATGTGGTGATAGAAGGAGAGCTGATTCTGGGTGGTGGGCACATAATGTGATACATGGGTGATGTAATGTGGACTTGTATGTCTGAAAACTATCTAATTGTTACCAATAAATGTCACCCCAATAAATTTAACAATAAAAAACTAATAATATAATTAAAAATAAAAAAAAAATTTTTTTAATTAAAAAATTAAAAAAACAAAAAACAAAAAAAACAAAGTGAGGGTGCCTATGGACTCTTGTAAACTAAAAAACCTCTTTGTGATTCTCTTTGAAGTAAGTTAATATTATCAATAAACATATATACAATCTTATATTTCATGCTACTAGCATAGGAAAGGTGGTGGTATATTATATATAAATATATTACCTTATATGTGTAATGTAATATGTGCATTATACAGACATTATATATAATATGTAATGTAATATATACTTATATATAATGCTTTTAATTTTGTGTTTATTTCATGATTTAAATCTGAGTATGTGGGACTCTTGTTTTCACACATGTTTTAGGTTTGAATGTACAATATAAAATGATACATAATGTGGAATACAAAATAAGGAAAAGAATGTTTGCTATTATTTTTCTTATTTTCTATTCCATATTGTGTATCATCTTATCTTATATTCTGCAGCACGACAATTTCATGTGACTTCTAAATGTCCAGTTGGCCACTGATATGTTTATTCTTCTTTGATATTTTATTTCTCTTCATGATTTTTGGAATAAAACCTTGAGCTCTTTCCCCCACAACTTTGCCCTATATAAACCTAGAGAATTTGAATAATTGTGATTCACTTCCTAAGAATACCTAGAATGAGTTGCATTTCTTTTCTGATTAAATCTTGAATGATTCTGTGTTGAACTCACTGCTAATATTGGCTCTGGTTATGCAAACGTTAAGTTAATATGCCATATAAACTCATCTCTCAGCCACAGGGTCACACTGACATAAATAAGTGTAACAGCTGCATTTTTAGAAGTAAGGGCTCCAACATGGAAAGATGATAATGAAAGCTGTTTAAAATAAGGCCATGAAATATCAATTTAAAATGCTTTCTGTCAGACAGGTGACACTGTTTCTGCTTTCTGTCAGAGGGGAGCACATTGATAATCTTCTCTATTTCCCATGTATATTTTCACAATCTGAGAACTTGAATCAAAGTCTCCTAAGGCTTTTCCCCCTGATTTAATAGTTTCATTCCTCAGCTTTTTGAAAAATGACAGCAGCCAACTTTCATTGTGATCATTTATTCCAAAGCATATTTTATCTGGCTGGATCATGTTTCGGAATAAATAAGGCATTTTATTTATTTATTACATAGAGCACCCATTATTTTTTCTCCAGTAGTATAAGGTCATAGTCTAAGGCTTCCTACAATTTCCTGAATATATAATTGAGATTTGCTGGGGCCATCAAGCAAATTTTTCTCTGAGAGTCGACTATGCACTCTTAGCAATTACAAAGTCAGCAAATACGTTACTATCACTTTAAAGCAGGGGGACTCCTGTACTTCTACATTATAATTCTCAGAGTTTTTCTTTTCTTAATTTCAGCTTTATTGAGGCATAGTTGACAAATAGAATTATGCTGGCTCACCATTTATGTTGTGATGATTTGATATATGTATACATTGTGAAAGTAATCACCCATGTAGTTCATTAACACATCCATTACCATATATATATATATATATATATATATATATATATATAAGAACATTTAAGTTCTACTCTCTTAGTAGATTTTAATTATGCAATGCAGTGTTATCAATTATAGTCATCAGGTTATACTACATTAGACCCTCAGGTTTTATTCATTTTATAGCTGAAAGTATGTACCTCCTTAACAACCTTTCCCTATTTCCCCCACCCTCAGGCCCTGGTCACCGTTTTTCTACTCTGTTTCTCTGAATTTTGACCTTTTTTTTTTAATGATATCATGTATAAGTGATACTAATACTCAAGAATTTTCAGTCCTCAGTGAATATTTTGAATGCCTACCTTTCTTGGGTACTTGAAAGCTTATTTATTGGCAAGTCAAATTTAATCAGGCTGTAAACAACTCTGAATAGAAGTATAATTTCCATATATGAGGTCTGACAATTAAGTTTGCTAACTTTCCACTGTGTGCTTACATTGGCAACACTGTACAAACAACTTGGTAAGGTTTCATAACCTTGGCATATCAAGGTCATACACCTATATTTGTATTGATGTGTGGTGGTGTCTTGTTGAGAGACATTCATTAATTGTTGTTGCATGCTTTTGTGTGCTGTCGCAAGAATATTGGAGCTTGAATTAAAGCAATGAGCAAACATTACATTTCTATTAAACTTAGCAACAGGGAAGTGAAATCAGGGACATTGCTAGTCCAAGTTGATGGGAATAATGCCATGAAGAAAATGTCAATGTACAAATGGATTAAACTTTTTTCTATGGGGAGAGAAAATCATCACTGATGAAGAGAGGTCAGGGTGGCCAGTAACAAACAGAACTGATGCAAATGTTGCAAAGGTTCATCAAATTGTTTGTCAAAATCATTTTATGACTGTGAGAAGTATGGCAGAACAAGTAAACATTGATAGAGAAACAGAAAAATCTTAATTGAAAATCCTGGCATGAGAAAGGTGTCAGCAAAAATGGTCTCGAAGGAGCTCATTAATGAACAAAAGCAAAGGAGAGTCAAAGTTTGCCAAGACTTTTTGGAGTGACAAGATGAAGTGTCAGGCCATGTTATCTCTGGTGATGAAACATAAGTGTACCAATACAACCCTGAAACAAAGAATCATAGTGCACAATGGAAGTCAGCCAGTTCTCCATGAGCAAAAATAAGTTCCATCAGTCCAAATCAAAAGTCAAAACAGCGTTGCTAACCTTTTCTGATATCAGAGGGATTGTTCATTATGAATTTGTACCAACTGAACAGTCAACCAATTTGACCATTTGGAAGTGCTGAAAAGACTGCATGAAAACATTAGAACACAATGCGCTGAACTTTTTCCAACAGCTCATTGCTCTTGCATCACAATACATCAGCTCACACAGCACTGTCTGGGAAGGCATTATTAGCCAGTAAACAAATAACTGTATTGGAACACGCTCCCTACTCACTTGATCTAGCCCCCCATAACTTTTTTCTTTACCTGAAGGTAAAGGAAATATTGAAAGGAAGACATTTTGATGACATTCAGGACATCAAGGTTAATATGACAGCTCTAATGGCCATTCCAGAGAAAGAGTTCCGACATTACTTTGTAGGGTAGACTAGGTGCTGGCTTCAGTGCATAACTTCCCAAGGGGAGTACTTCAAAAGTGACCCTAGTGGTATTCAGCAATGAGGTACATAGCACTTTTTCTAGGATAAGTGTCAGACCTCATAATCACCTATATTAAAAAAAATTAATTAATGAGTGTCTATGGCATGTCTGATTTGACTAGAAGAACTAGTTAGTAGTAAGCAATGTTTACTCACTTACCTTAATAAAGAAGCCTTCTTAAAACATGGCCCAATGTGGTCTAGCTTGTTAATTGCTAAAGGATTAAAGAAAACTAAGAAGATCCTAAGAAGATAGCTGGTTAATTGCTAAAGGATTAAGAAAACTAAGAAGATCCTAAGAAGACCCAACACTTAGTGAAAGTACATTTATAAGGGCTGTCCAAACAAAATCCAGACATAATGCCTTTATTTTTCACATTATATTGCTGGATACTTTCCAGACAGCCCTCATATGAAGTGGAGAAGTTTTGTTTGGGTGGTGCACAGCCTTCTGTGCCTGTTCTTTCCCACCCCACTTCTTGACTTGCTATTTTTTCATCCTCCTCTGCTCAAAAACCTTTCCTTCTACTTGCAACCAGTATACCAAACTTTGCTCTTAAAAAATAAAGCACAGGGGAAACCTGGATGGCTCATTGGGTTAAGTGCTCACTTTGCAGGGCTGGGGACCAAGGATCAAATCCCAGCCCCAGCCCGTGCGGACCCATATGCTGAACTGGGGAGTTCCCCAGTTCAGTTCTCTCTCTCTCTCTCTCTCTCTCTCTCTCTCTCTCTCTCTGTCAAATACAATAATTAATTAATTAATTAATTAATTAATTAAAGCATAGAAGATATTTTATGGAGTAGTGGTTGAGAGTGCAGGGTATAGAGCAAGAGAGTTTGGGATTAAATCCTGATTGTGTCATCTGCCAGCTATGTATCTGTGCAAGTTCATTAACCATTCTGTCCTACTTAGTTTATTCTTCAGTATAGTAAACTGACCAATTCATTGGGTTTTGTGATGATTAAACAAATTAATCCATTTGAGGATCTGTTGTATAAGTATATGATGAATGTTAGCCATTACTATTAGTATATTCATCTTTTACATTGCTTTCATTACATTTTTGAGGCACATGTACAGTAAAGCTTAATCTGAAACAAACTAATGTGATGTTTCTTCAAGCAATAGGAAGTTGGAGTGGAAGAAGTTTAGAGTGTTTTTTGGTCCCGGCTATTTGATATACCTTTAGAGAGGTGATATGACTATATGTCTCATTTGATTCAATAGGATCCAGAGGAATCACTAATATGATTCTTGCATATTTTCAAAGCAGGCATTGAGTCTATTAATTTTAGGCCATGATTACTGGGGAAGACTCTCAGTAGAAGCATTTGAATTGGTGAGCTTTTATACATATGTATATTCTGTTTGGCTATTCTTACCATAGTTACTGTTGATAGATTTTTAGATTTACCCTCTTCAGGCCTTCACTTTATAATTGATCTTGACTCAGAAGTATTTAAATCCCACATTTCAATGGTGAAGCATTTGCTTGTGACAAACACCATATGGCTAGAATTCTTGGACCTATTGAAGAGAGGCCTTGCAGGATTTGACAGGTGGTATGTCTGCATATGGGTTGTTCTGACATGATCATTCATAATGATTCTCCAAGGGAGTATGAGCAATTTACCTATCAAAGGTGCTGTGTCAGTAATGTATATTAAGTAAGAAGCTCGCCAATATTAAATTTGGGATCAGGAAACTTCTTTAGGAACCATATCTCAATTTTAAAGGCGTATAACTTAAATAGCTCTTATTTGACAGTGTCACCTTTCATATTTGAAGATGATGTTGCTGACTCAGATTCATATCTCATTCATTCTTCATTATAACCTTGAGTCAATTATTAGGGTCCACATATCATTATGACTCATGCGCTATTCACCATGCTTCATATCCAGTGTCCCTTTATTCCAATTTACCTCAAGTATGACTCTCCTCTCAGATATTATTGTATAAAACACTCATTGTAAAAATATATATATATGCATATATGTGCATGTCTGTGTGTGTGTGAGATATGTTTTGTCATGGGGAAGTATTTGCCTATGGCTCAGCATTGTCATGGAGTATATAGCGTATTGATTCAAATGAGACCAGCTTTGCTTAAGGGTCTAGCTCAGCATTTTCCAGTGTGTATTCTGGAGAGCAAAACCAGTGTTTTGTTGTTCTTGTTTTTATTGTTAGACTTCTTAAAACTTTTATTTTTACTAACATAAATTTGTGAATGTACAAGGCAAAAAGACATAATTTTCAACATGACCCAAATTTATTTAATCACATGATATCTCTTCTTACAGAAGTACAAAATAACTCCTGGCACCGAGGCTTTATGCAGTGTACTTCAGAAAACATTCTATTTTAAAACCTGTAGAAAATTCCTACGAAATTAAAAAAGAGTAAGATAAGGACAAAGCATAATAGAGCTTCCAGTGAGGCCTAAATATTATATTTCATTGAGTATGAAATTGAAGGTAACCAAACAATCATCACTTCAACCACCATAATTTCTTTGGTAAAATAATGGTAAATAGTAACATAGTGTTTTTAGTGTTGGAGTTTTATTCACTTTTACCATATTATTCTGGATCCGAGGCCAGTTACTACCATTTCTTTACTTCTGTATTGCTATTATTTTAAATTTGATCTTCTAGTTCACTTTGCTTCTTTTGCCTGACTTCTCACTTTGCTTCAGATCTGGCAGAATGAGGTGGGTTAGCCCGTATAGACAACCCTCTGTCTCTGTCATGCAATATGGCTGTTTCTATTCCCTCCCTTCTATACACCCGTCCCACAATATATACCAAATTTTGACATTCAGCACTTTGGTTGTTTGTCTCCAATTTCATCACTTTATTCTATTCACCTTAGTCTCATCTCTTTCAGAACAAATGGTCACGTTTACAGATGTTATTTTTCTTTACAATGCAGAGGGATATTTTACTGTTA